>ULGV01000004.1:1156027-1228116 GCA_900519065.1 Yarrowia hollandica | reverse complement strand
AAAAAAAAAAAAAAAAAAAAAAAGGTGGAGACTCACGGTGCTTTGATCCTGTAAACACATGCGGCCTGAGTAGAGCGATGTGTGACAGGGGAACCAGGCGGAAGAATTAGATTCCTCGACACATTTTTGACCAAGAATCCTTAGATACCCATTTTCTGCTCTACTGTTTGTTGTATCATAGGTCAAATAATAATCTTGTATATATATCCATTGTCTAGAAAAACATGAACTGTATACATTGTGCGGTAGCTTCGCACTAAACTGGTAGCGTTTGAATCTAGCGCATTCTTAGTCGATAAGTAGTACACCGTTTCTGAAAGCGTCAGAATGGGAACGTGCCACACCTTGGAGAGGTTGACATGACGGAAACATGGGAATGAAGCAGTTGTTTCGGTTCTTTTTTTGTTTTCTGTTATTTTCATCTTTTTTTCTGGCTAGCGAACAACCCCAGAGTAAGCGCGCTAAGGATTGGTTTTTGACAGCTCCGCGCAGCCCCACAGCACCAGCATGTCGTCTTGACAGCCATGACAGACACAAGATTAAAAAGGAACGATACGGCTATTAGTCCCTGTCGTCTCCCTCTCAACCGCAAACGGCCAGAGGTCGCACGACACCAGCTCGTGTGACTTTTTTTTGTCTTCACCGTGGGTTGGTTTGCATGACGGAGAGTTTCGACGTGGGTGCGTTAGACACGGTTGTCTTTGTCTCACGGTGGAAAGGTGTTTATCTTCTTGGAAACTTTGACGTCTATTGAGAGATGATGGCCGGTTTCGTCTTGGCTTGTGCTGCTGGACAACCTGTTTCATCTTCTGGCTGGGGAAGGAGCCCTGTTGGTGAGGTCTCTCCTGACACATGACACGGGCCAATGTTTGAGCCGAAATCCGTATCTATACCATCCCCCTCCCCCACAGGTGGTCTCCTTAGTTCGTGCGCCTTGTACCTGGTACGGTTATGATTTGAAAAATCCGTATTCGTAAATCGTGTTTGGAAGACAAAGCCGAGGCCAGAGTTGAGTTGAGTAGAGAGTTTGCGAGGAAGGATGGACCGAAGTATTGGTCTTGGCCATGCTGGATGACATCGTTGCAATTCATTGATTTTCACCAGAGGCATTCTCCATCAAACACCGCTCGTGTAAGCCATGTATCGTACCTGAGGCGCTAATGCCAAAAAGTGGACTACCGGCGCTAGCTACTGTAAGCGCAGCAAGGTGAGGCAGCATAACCGGCTAGGCGGTCGCGGCTAGAGCGGGCGCCTACTGTATCGTACTATTATTGTTTTCAATTGTTTCCTCGCTTCCAGCCAGTTATTGCATTAGTGGCATAGAGCACGCGACCTTGAAATAGCGAGATAGAGTAATAGGCAGCGCCACGGAGTCGGCCTCATTTAGTCGCACTTGATACCGAGCAAAATGTGGAGTGACAAAGAGGTGGATCTGCTCACACGACCAAACACAAACCGGCTGTAGGCTCATCTTCTTTTTCCTTTCTTTTTCTTTATCTTTTTTTTTTCTGTCACACGAGCGCGCTTTACCCTGGAACGCCGTCTCTGGCTGTCGGTCGGACATACAGGGTTAGAGTCTGGGCTTCCTTGGGAAATTACGACATCCGAGTTTCCTTGTGCCTCCAAAACGCCGGAGGGTACCTCGTCGACGCAAGCGCGAGTTGCAAAGCTGCAAAGCACGAGTAAACTGTAAAGATCGGAGTCCAGGTTGGGCGGGTGGAGGAGGCGTGAATCCAAACACCCATAAGCTGTTTTTGGTGGTCTTCAAGGGGGAAAAAAGTGCAAGCCAAGACCTCGGGCCAGGCTTAAGCTCCAAGGGACCCCCACATTATGTTACATTTGGGGGGAGAATTTTGAAAGGAAAAGACACAAAAAAGTGTGCGTTTTGTCACCGATGTCTCTGACCTTGCCAAGCACACAAGCGCACAAGCGCACAAGCGCACAAGGAGACATTTTGTCCTGTGCGACATGTCCGCCATTCCCGCCACGGCAAGACAAGAGCACCGTTAGACCGTTGGCCGTTGCGTCGCATCGATGACATCACTCTGCTACTCGTATCAACTGCGAGTGATGAACTACAGCAGGTCGTATTGGCCTTCTCCGTCAATGTAACATTGCATTGCTGTATTCAAGTGTGTCTACAAGTATGTCATTATACACGGCTTTCTGGAGTACGTACAGTAGACTCAAATGACTCAAGCGCAGATTTCAGGGCTTTTGCCATGTACGAGTACGAACTGTACCTGTTGCAGTTGGTGGGGTTGTAAAGAAGACAGAAAAAAAAGAAATAATACGGCACCAGTGCGAGGAAAGTACGAGAACGGTAATTGCAACTACAAGTGTACTCTTGCCAGATCATCTCAAAAGATAATATATATCTCTGTCTCAGACTGTGGGTTGTTCCTGGCCATTGTTCTGGACCTTGCTATTGTCTGATGTTATTTTGTCTCAGGAACTCGTTTCGATCTTGCTCTGACGCGATGCGTTCTTCTGAAACATGCTTCGACACTCTACTGTATATACATACCAATGACATTTTCCTTGCGCACGCGACATGTTGCGGATCTTTACAGACGGGTCTTTTTTTATCGTTTGATTTGATTTGGTTTGCATTTTTGCATTTTTGCATTTTTGCATTTTTTGCATTTTTGCATTTTTTATCTCCGAGTGTCCGATCTCGATAACACAGCAGGGTTATCGGAAACTCTCTGGCAGAGGGAAGAGGCGAAAAGGAAGGGAAAAGGGAAAACCCAAAGAGAGAAACGGGAGATAGAATTTGGGCTATGGACGGAGCGAAAAAGAAACGATACCTGCAGGACGAGAGGAAGAGGGAAGAAAAGGTGAAGAAAAAAAAATTGGCAAAAAATGAGAAAAAATAAAAACGGCATTAAAACAAACACCAAAGCACACATGGGCCCACATGGACTGACATTGACCACACAGTATCACCCCATTCTTGCTTGTCCGCTAACGTATGAAAAACGTCTTCCAAACTAATGTATCCTTCGCATAACGGCGTCTTATAGGTCCTGGCCGCATTGGCTGGGTTCGCTACGCTACACTGCAAGCAGCAGTTTCTGTTTCATTTCCTTTTTTCTTCTTTTTTTTTCTCTTTTCTTTTCTTTTCTTTTTTTATTCATTCATTCGTCTTGCAGTCCACACTGCTGCAAGACTAAAATAGGCCCGTATTCATCAGGAAACAACCAAACAAGTCATAAGCTGTGCACACCACTTGTACTCCTAGACTGCAAGATCTCCAACCTCCGTGGACATATTATGATACAAGTACGTGTTATTAGTACGGAGCACGGCATCGGAGCATAAGAGTGCCCGGCTGTGCCGTACGAGTACAGTATCGTACAAGTATCGTGCTTTGGTGGAAAAACAACATACGCTGTCTGTTTACTTACCTCATTTGTTACCTCTTTGATACGATGCAAAAGTCCAAGCAAGAGCTGCCGTAATGGAACAAGTGCACTGGTTGGAAATCAGCCGATCAAGTCTCAGACGAGCCCACAAATGTGCTTGTGTAACATACCGCTCAGACAAGGCTCTACTTGCCTACTTGTACAGTGGTAGCGGCGATAGTTAATCTGAGGTTGACACTGGTATTCAGTAATTAGCACCTGCTGTGTTGAGAAAATACGAGCCCCCGAAAAAGACAAGAGAGTCAGATAACAATTAGACAACCATTCAAGGCAGCATAATAGTCCAGACACAAAGGCCCTTAGATCTCCGGTGACACAAAGAAACAAGGCATGTCTGAGGAGGGGAAGATGCTAGCTTGGGCCGTAAAATTTTGGGCCCGTCTCCCCCACACTGCACGCAGACTAGTGTTTTTAGTGCACGTGACTCGCCACCTCCTTCTACACCGATAATGAGCCTCCAAAGTTTATTTCCACTGGCCCACGTAAGCCGCGGCAAATGTAAATATACTGTACACAGGTTGAAGTAAATACACACTTGACCCGAACCACACAACTTCAGAACGACACACAGACAGCAAGGTGAAGACAGACGGAGAAGCAGAAGCACAAACGCAGATAACACAAACGCAGATAACACAAACGCAGATAACACAAACGCAACCCAGCGTTACACAAACACAACCACAACGACACAGTTAGGACTCAGCCACAACCACATCCACAATGTCGGTTCTACGTCCCTCGATGCGTCTTCTCAAGGGAAAGACGACTGTTTCGCCTCTGTACGCCTCCTTCCGAGCCATCAACACCCAGCATCATTTCGATACGCGGCGGTTTGAGCTGAAACTCGAAAAGGAAGGATTCACGCCCGAGCAGAGCAAATCGGTCATGAAGGCCATGTCGCGGGTGCTGGAGGACTCCTTCAGCAACCTCGGTAAGAACCTGGTGACCCGCGAGCAGTTTTCGCGCCAGACGTACCAGCAAAAGGTGGACTTTGCCAAGCTCAAGGGCGAAATGCAGCACTTTGACAAGTCCGGCTTCAACAAGATCACAAGCGAGCACGACCGGCTCAAAAAGGAGCTCGAGAAGATGCGGCAGCGGCTCAAGGAAGATATCACAAAGACCAATGCCCACGTTCGGTTGGATCTGTCGCTGGAAAAGGGTCGAATCAAGACGGAGGCGGCCGCCCACGAGATGAAGATCCAGGATACTGCGTCGCGAGTGGAGCAGGAGATTTCGCAGACAAAGAGTTACATTGATACCACCAAGGTGACCGTCTTGCAGTGGCTGGTTGGTATTTTCTCTGGTGCCGTCGCCATTGCCCTGGCGTACATTCGGTTCTTGACGTAAGTGTACTGGATACACGCGACAGAACCCCCGAGTCCATACCTTACCGTTGGGTGCCTTACCTTTGTAGGCACTCCAACCCCGGCTCGGATTATAAGCATACAGTTACATATAGATAAGCATTTGGATATTGGTTTTGTAGTCCTAGGGGTGGATCGGAGATACTGCTGGATCTGTGTGCACTTGATTTGATCTTTTCGGAGCAGAATCGTGGAGCAGAATTATGGAACAGACTACTCCACTGGTGGGGAGGACAGTGGTTTCGAAGTACTGTACGATACGAGAGTAGTATCGTACGAGCACTTGTACTTGTAGAGACGACTTCTGGACTGTTGTGACATTCTTTATATATACACATGTGGTTGATCGTCGACTGGTAAGGGAACGATCTGCTGTACATCTCTGGACGAGCTGATCTGGGCTCCTGGTAGAGTTGGTTCGTAACGTACTACCGCGCCTGTCATTTGAATACCTGTAGCCTGATTTGGCTCAGTCTTGATCTCGACATATATTACGCATATAGGGTGCGTGGAGTGATGTTGAAATGAACGCCTGGAATGGGTGCCTTCAAGGGCTGTACGTACGACCACAATGACGCAGGGCTGCAGGGTGAAGTGTCGTACCACCCTGTACGGCGTATAGATCACCGCGCGGCATGTGTGGACCTGTCAAATGTGACATGTGTCTGGGTCTGTTTTTTTATTATATATTTTCTTTTTTGCGACATATTATTTTTCATTTCGCAAAAATTAATTTAATTTGTTACAGAAATGAATTTCACTGCTGCTGCATAAACTCAATTGGCCTTGAGAGTGAAAGTGGATGTGTCGTAGAAGCGTACAGCAGAGTATCAGTGCTATGTGATGAGTGTGGGCTGTTATCTTGGATGACAGGCAATTGCCGATGGTTGGTACTGTACTTGTTTTCGTGTGCAAATTCAGAATCACAAAATTTCATCTTTCCATATGAGGTCCATTCAACTAACACAACGATGAATCGAACATCAGATACAAGTGATCCGTATTATCACATCAAAATAGAGACACAAAAAACACAGTTACACAAAGCCTTGTGCTCATAGACACAGATTCAATAACCACCCTCATTTACTCTCAATCGCGTCGACTTCACCACTCCCATTTTACTACTTGTGCAAGTATTAACCCTTCGATTCAAATTCATGTTTTTTTCTTTCCTTTTCGATTAAAGTTCCGACGCGTAGCGTGTTGGGAAAAAAACCATTAACTAAACTGGAGCAAAGTACAAGTACCAGTACAATATTTCTCAGATTAAAGCATACTGATCCAGGCAACCTATCTAGTACCCGGTACGACACTCGCTCACTCTGCCACTCATCACCAAATACAAATCAATTATCTACTCTACTCCTTGAAAAACAGCTCCTTGAGGATTCGGGCAGTGTCCTCGGGAGACTGGACGGCATGGCCAATGGTTCGAGAGTCCTCGTAGATCTCGTAGTCATTGCCGCCCTTGTAGGTCTTGTCGCCAAAGAAGTGGATATCCTTGAAGCCGGCGTCGGCAACGTGCTGCAGACAGTAGGTCTTGTCCCAGCCGGTGGGGAAAACGTCGAAGGAGATCTGGCCGCCAATGGAGTAGGTCAGGCCGTAGTCGCTGAACTCCTCCTTGAGCTTGGCCACCATGGTCTCTCGCAGCTTGTGCTTGAGGTCGTACTGCTCAAACTCGTTTCGCTCGGCGTTGGAGGCGTTTCGGCCAACGGGAGACACGTTGATCATACCGTTTCGGAACTCGATGAAGGTTCCTCGTCGCTTGGGCAGATCAAGGTCGGCCAGGTACCGCAGGATCCAGATGACCAGCTTGTTGTACTTTTCGTCGCCGATCCAGCCAATGAAGGACTGAGAGGCAAGCTCCTGGCCGGCCTTGTAGGCGGTCAGACCGTTCTCGGAAAAGCAGTAGTCGAACATGTCGAGCACGTTGGCGCCGAGCTGCTCCTTCTGCTTGACCAGATCAGAGCCGCCGACAAAACCAATCACCACCTTCTCTCGGGTCTTCTCCAGCAGCTCTCGCATGGAGTCGGAAATCTCCAGTCGGGCGGGGGTAAGGGTTCCGTCAACGTCGAAGAGAACGAGGGTGTCCTTGAGGGGTCGGTCAGCGATAGGAATGGCCATTTTTGTGAAAAGTGTGTAGTGTGCGTGTGGAGGAGAGTTGTATGTATGGTGGTTTGACGTGACGTGTAACCAGGTTAGGGTATAAGGGGCTGGAACAACTATAACCAAATTTAGAAAAGCGAGCGTGTAGGTACATGAGATCCGACACGTGGTGGAACATGAGCTAGAAATGGGGGATGCGTGTTTGTGTAAATGTTTCCGTTTGTGCAATACGCGTCTGTGTAAACGTTTCAATTCGTCTGTGCCAATTCCACCACACGGCTGGTCTTGGCTACTACTGTACGCGTAGTGTCGAATACATGTCAGGAGCGCACGGCTGTAGTACACACATTCAGTTTAGTGGGGGGTATAGACAAGATGCAGTCTCGAGAGTTTGAGGGGTTACTCAATCCGGCATTTGCTACAAAATGCACTCTTTGGATTTTCTCTTTGTTGACTCCGAGCGTTGTTTTGTTGCATGGCGTTGGAGGGTTTAGCGTGTATTTACATAGCGCACCGGATCGAGCTGGTGTGCTGTACGAAAGGGGTAGCAATTGGTGCCGGTAGTGCGAAACAATTGGAGTAAAAAAACTGGAGGGAAATAGTTGATCTGTTTCCGGGCTTATTACAGTGAGAATCATGATCGTACATTACGATATCCTACAGCATGTACAATCTTTGTAACTAGTCGCCTAAGATCATGTATGTTGTTGAGTAGATGAGTTGGAACTTGCCATCTACAATATCCGGAATAAGTCAAAGATGCGTGGAGGGGTTTAAACAGATCAATGTCTCCATTGTAAGAACCAAATCAGACGAATCTATCCTGTCGATGTGTTAATTGCCGTTCTTGCACGTTGTAATATCAGTTGATGCAACTTACCGCATTGTAGGATAAACACGAGTTTATTGCCACCCAGAAGGAATGCATCGAATACATGTTTTTTGTAAACATTTCTGTGGGGTCCACTATGGAGTAGACGTAATTGCACCCACTGATTTCAAATATCCAGCAATATCACCACCCTGTAGTAGTAAAAACTCGAGTTTCGGCCAAAGGCTTGCCATGTACTGTCCCAGTAGTACCTACAGTGTACGTGCAGCATAGCAGTCCTCAACAGAAGCGGGCCGGAGATGGCAACAGACTGAGCGGAGTAAACCGACTCACACTACGGTCGACCAAGGGACAGCTAGCAATACAACAAGTATCAAGACTTACAAAACAAGAACGGTTTCAACTTGTTATGCGATGCCAGTAATAAACTGATAGATAGAGACAGAAAATGTACAACACTGGCAATACCACCATACAAACACCCACTGCACTCGAGATTCATGACCAACCATGACAACTTCTGACCAAGCAATAAACTGCTGTTATCGATTCAACATGCCGAACGGGTCCAAATTTCCATCTCAAAATGGGTCCTACACAGGCTGATAATCGAGAAGACGGATTTCTGACGTTTAAGGCGGATTTCTGACGCGTAGGGCGGATTTTGACGTTAAAGATGGATTTTTGACGTTAAAGATGGATTTTTGACGTTAAAGATGGATTTTTGACGTTAAAGACGGATTTTGGTCATTGTTACAGCTGCCTTGAAATGTAAGAGTCTATAAAGAGGTTCGAGCCTGAAAGCATACCTCAGAGAGCACTCAACATTGGCGCCTTAAACAGCACAACAGGGCAGCGTTGTAACACTTCTACTGAACTGGTACTCGCACTGTATCGTACAATACGCAGGCATTCTACAACAGAATTCGCTTCGCTCATTCTTCTACAGTACACCACGAACTCGCTTCGCTCGTTCGGTTCGTTACAATACCAATTTTATTTCACACTTAGACAGAGACACCGTTGTAGTCGGGGAACTCGGCAAGAGACTGGGCAAGGGGGCCCTTCTTGGTGAGGAACTTGACGTAAGCACCGTCCTCCTTGATCTCACCGTTCTGTCGTCGGGTCATGTACTCCTCTCGGTTGAGGTTAGTGAAACCCCACTTCTTGGAGATGATGATCTTCTGCTGACCGGGGAACTTGTATCGGCATCGTCGGAGACCCTCGATGACGGTAGCCTTGTTGTTGTCCTTGGTTCGGATGGAGATCAGAACCTGGCCAATGTCAACACGGGCGGCAAGACCAGCGGGCTTACCCCAGGCACCTCGCATACCCTGGGCGAGTCGATCGGCACCGGCACAAGACAGCACCTTGTTGATTCGCAGAACGTGGTAAGGGTGAGCTCGGATTCGCATGTGGAAGGCATCTCGGCCAGAGACCTTGGTGATGTACTTGTTGGCGCAAATTCGGGCAGCCTCAAGAGCCTCGGAAGAGAGCTGCTCTCGCTCGTTGGAAACGAGATGGATACAGAGAGGGAAGTCGTCGACGTGGGCTCGCTTTCGGCCAAGATCGTAGATTCGGATCTTGGGGTCGGGCACGGCTCGGTTGTATCGAGACTTGGGGAAGGGCTTGTTCTTCTGGTATCGGTAACACTTAGCGGGTCGTCGAGCCATTTCTGATGTTAGTTAAAAAGTCGAAGGGGAATGTATGAGGTTTCAAAATGGGAGCTCTCGCTCTTTTTATACCACCGCAACAACTGTGGCGCATCGTGCATGCATGTGTGACAAGCTGACAAATGGATCGTTTTAGAGTTGGAAAAATGACGAGGCAAAAAACAGGAAAAAGAGACATACAAAAAGACGAGGGGAAAACGGATCGGAAATGACTGGACAACGACATGAGATATCCGTAGCATCATAGCCACACGACACAAGCGCATCCAATCGCCCATCCAAAACAGTTCTGATTTTTCCATCCACCCACAACTCTTTGTATCGTGTGCCCCCACAACATGGCCCATGTCGTAACCGCCTAGTAATATCGTCTCAAATCATCCAAAAACACTCCAAACAATCCTTGTCGTAGCACTGTCACTTCGCAGTCTGCGTTTCGCATCGAAATCACGCCGTTTGTGTCGTCCTTACTCACTTGATTATTATCGTCGTACACTGTCTGAAAGAAAGAAGGTACTGAAATTTGTGAGTCTGCGTTGGGAGGTGCGTCCGAATTGGGAAACGGATGTTAGGGCTGGGAATTAGAAAAGAGTATGTGACTGCTTTTTTAAATCGGGAATGTCACGTGAACATCGAAAGAGAGTGCAAACCAGTAAAAACAAGGTATACGAGCGATTTTTCATAGATATTATGTAACCAAGAGGCATATGTGACACGTAAAAATAAGATGATTGCCCCCAAACACAAATAATCACTCAGCTTATCCCCTCATTGACGGACTTGTGTTTCCGCCCCTCTGTCCCAATTTAGTAATAAAGTTTTAGAGGAGATACTTTTTTGGAACAAACCACGTGACTCCAGGGTGAGACATTAAGGTTTTTTTACAACATCGATGCCTAACGCACGTGACCAGAAAAACGAGAGAACATGGAAAGTCGAAACATGGTGTTACAATGGATTTTGAGGGTGGAAATTTCGAGAGCAATGAAATACGAACGGTAATTAATTACAGAGCAATCATTTGAGCTCCCTGCTGTATTTCCCCTCACTCTCATTCCCCACTCTCATTACATCATCTTGGATGACATCATTATTGTAAAGGTTGCTAATTAATCAAAAACGATAAGCGGTCATACTTGCATGATTACAAATGTCGCATTGGTGATGTTGGTTAATTAGTTTTGTGATTTACAACCGATTTATATATACATTCAGCATAAGGAGTGGCGCGAGGGTTGGGTTGCGATCAGCCTCAGAATTTCAGCTCTCTGGCGAGTCTAGAGATACATCAAGTGTAATTTGAAGCTTTCCATCGAATTACCAAAGAATTGGAGCTATTTGGAGTTTGATGAGTTCTTTTTTTGAATTTATTTGAATATATCTGAATTTATTTGAAATGATCTGAAATTTTCTATAATTAAACAAGTAGTCACACAAACTGGCTGGGGGTGATGATTTATGACATATATGAGTTATTTGACTGGTTTATTCTAGCTGCTTGGCTTGAAAAAGTCTCCGTTGACTTGAATTTCGTCACTTTTTCATTTCCCTAAATTTATTCCAATTAATCCGGCTTTTTCCACCCAATTTAATCTCCAGGGCTTCTCCAAGATTCCTCGGTTAGTCAGCAAAAGTTAATCCCGCCGACATGCATGATGTCATGGTCTGGCACGGGATAACAGCACACCACAATATTTCAAGATGATGAACGTTCAGGTTAACGAGGCTGAAGATACCGAGTGGAACGACATTCTTCGACAGCATGGCGTCATTCCCGAGCGTCCGCCGTCTCCTACGACTCAGATCGAGGCTGCACTAGAGGAGGCGATCCAGAAGCAACATGATAACCGTCTGGAGGGCCTGGATATGGATGAGCTGGATGCTCTCGAGGATGACGAGGACGAGGCATTTTTGGAGCAGTACCGCCTCAAGCGAATTGCCGAGATCAAGTCCATGGCTTCTCGAGAGCAGTATGGATCTGTTGTCAAGATCTCCAAGCCAGAGTACGTGGAGGAGATCACCGAGGCTTCCAAGCGAGACCCCAAGAACCCTCATCTGAAGAAGGCCCCTGCTGCGCCCGCCGAGGCCGAGCATGCTGATGCTCGAAACGCCATTGTGGCTAGTGGAGATCCTCTGGATCAGGATGAGACCGAGGGCACATATGTGTTTGTGCACATTTCACACGGAGGAGTCCCCGAGTCGCGGCTACTGGCAGGTCTGTTTGACCGGGCGGCCCAAAAGTTTCCCGACGTTAAGTTTGTGGACATTGATTCTAAGCAGATCAACGAAAAGTACTCGCTGACGAGTGTCCCCACCATTCTGGTCTACTACAAGGGCAACCCCATCAACCAGGTGGTTGCGCTGGAGGGCATTGGAGGCAAGAGCACCAACATGGAGGACATTGAGGCGTTTTTGGTCAAGATGGGCGCCGTCAAGGCCAACGATAAACGTCTGGTCGTCAACGCCGACAAAGACGAAGACGAGCTTGCTCGAGAAGCAAAGACTATTTATGGAGGAGGACAGTCGAAACCCAGAGACGACAGCGATTTCGACAGCGATTTCGATTAGGCAGTTATTTAGGAGACAAGTGCATGTTTATGAGTATGAGATGGTGTTCAAATGTAAGTGGACAAGTATCTGAGGTTATCGTGGAAAAATATCAATGCACCCATAGCGTGTAATATTCACCGTGAGGAGGAAAAAGTCGGTGTGTGTACTGAACTAGCAGCAGTGAGTGTTCTGAACAAGTCCGTTTCCCTGTATCACATCTATGGAGGAAGTTAGAGGGGAGTGTAGAATGTAGTATGATACCACTAGACTGTAGCTACAAGATGCAACCAATCAGATACAGGCTTTCAATTTTGATTTCAGATAAAGCAGATGGCACGAAACACAACGATGTACTTAGATTCTCTAGACCCCAAGTTTTAAGCAAGTAAGACAGGGTGCCTTGTATATACTAGAAGCGAGATAATTCTCGTGCTAATGATGCTGGAGATGAAGAAACCACTGCATCTGATAAAGTGATGAACGAGTAAACTTATAGAAGACTCCGATTTCGTATACGATGAATGTCCATGTATTTATACTCTCAATGTCAGCAATGGGTGATATCACTAGAAACACGATAGATACCCGGGTGTAGAGCAGTTGTATTGATGAAAGTTTGCCAGATTATTAAAGGCGACATTCTGTACAAAATACACTCTTCATAATTTCTACATCTCCTCTATAAACCATTCTAGACACTTTATCTCTTTTATCTGTGAATGATATGATTAACTTTACAAAGTAGTGGAGGTAGAGGTAAGTAATACGTGCAGTTTTTACTGCCCTGAAACAAGCAGGCAGGGTAATACACATTGAATATTTATCAGTTCACCAAACGAATAGCCCACGTGACTCCGATTTTCCACCATTTTCCACGATTTATTCCAATTTTCAGCCATTTCCATGCCACACCCCAGACGCAGGAAAACCCTAATCAGAAAAAATTGGATGTGGTGCGTCTCGACATTTTGGGCTTCTTTACACCTCTGCAACGACCAAAAAAACACAAGAGAAAAAAATGGGACGACCATCGCGAATGATCTACAAGACGAAACGTCGAACCCGGGATCTGGACCAGATTCTGCGCGACGATATGCAGACATCGGGCTCCATCAAGGCGCTGCACAACCAGGAGTACGACGAGGACAAGCCCGGTCTGGCCCAGTACTACTGCATTCCCTGCGCACGGTACTTTGAGACGGAGTTTGCCAAGCAGACCCATATTCGAAGCAAGGTGCACAAACGGCGACTCAAGGAGATCCGAGAGGTGCCTTATACACAGGAGGAGGCCAACATGGCAGCTGGAAACAACGTGGCTCGATACCTGGCTCGAAACGATAACGACAAGAGCCGACTTGGACAGGAGGAGGTGACGACCATGCTGACGGACCGAGGCAGCAAGGAGAGCGTGGAGGAGGCCAAGGCCGCCAGCAGTTTTGCCCGAGAGCAGGAGGCGCTTCGAATCGCTCGAGAAAAGGCCGAGGAGGAGGAGAAGGAGGGAGTGATTCCCGAGTCCAAGGACGAAACGATGGATGTTTAGATATTTATTGCATAGGCGAGATATTCACGGAATCCAAGCTCGCGAGGCTTACGTGAGTATCCGGTTACATCACCGTGACGTGACGGTGTGGTGGACACACGAAAATTAACTAAAAAACTAGAATACTCTTCAGATTGGATATAGAAGGACAGGCGAGAAAATATATTGTAATATGGCTGGTTAGACCGTATCGTACCTGGTAGTGGAGATACTGCAAACTCATACAAAGTAAACTGTGGGTGATTTACCCACAATACAACTCTGGTCTCACGGACTCTTACTAGACCTAAGAAGCATTTGGAAGCGTTTACTCCACTAATATCGTAGAGTCATTCGTAGACGCAACACAGACCGTACCATGTTGTACCAGTACTCATCATTGTCTGCATTAATCATCAGCCTGTCCTGGTGCATGGACTTTGGTTCAAAGAGGGGCCAAAGACTACCAGTAATCTATTGATCTTCATCTTTAATCCTCGACTCGTCTATTAGTTCTCGCTTCGACTCGTCTAGCACTCTCCAAAATTCGAATGACCCGTCATCTTGGCATGCTCCAACGCCCCCTTTTCTCCCGTGAACGACGATCCACAATCATTACATTTCACAGCAAAGCTCGAAGTGTCAGTGTAATAATGCTTCTTCTTGAGCTCGGCCATCAGACCCTTGAGAGACTCCAAAACAGCAGCTCCCTGTGCATCCTGGCTGAAAACAGTCACGTCGGACGAGTTGGTGTACAAGTCAGAGCCGTCTGCAAGAGCCACACTGTCGTAATGAATGCCCGAGTACACCACGATGCAAAAGGTGGGTTTTCCGGGGTTGAAATGGTCCAGACGGCCCGTAGACACGTCTGCAGAGATGATAGTGAGCCCCAAGTTCTCCGCCAGAATCTGCAGCTCAATGGCTCCTCCCCAGGCGTCCTGGCGCGTGATCCAGCTCATGTACTCTGTTCGGGGTCGTCCCAGAATCGCGTCCGAGTACGTTTCGGGGTCCGATGCAATTCTGTCCTTGACCATCATCCGCATCTCAAACATGGTGTCTGCGTCCTTCATCATGTTGTATCCAACGGCACGGAACATGCACGAGTTGTCGTCTTCCATGACTCTGAGCACGAGTTTTTTGGAGCCACAGGGGACCGTGACGAGGTCTGATGAAGACGAAGGCGCTGCAGATGAGCTTTTGGGGAGTCCTCCAACCACAGGATCTCTGTGGCCTCTGTTGACAGAGACAATGTCGTTACCCTTGGTGATTCCTGATCCGCCGTTGGTCGACACAATCAGCTGATCGCCGTTCTGGATGCCCACCGACGCCAGGGTTTCGGAGCCCTTGGATAGATCGATGGGTTTAGGAGGAAAGCCGCCCTTGATGGCGAAATCCACAACTCCTAAGGAGAGGACAATTGCAGACAGATCTTCGATAGTAGAGTCATTTTCGAGTTCAACGACCTTGGTGAGCGTGGGAGTTCTTAGCTTGAGCTTCATAGTGGCGTAGGAGTGTTGTAATGAGTTGGGTGGGGAGATAATACGTTGGAGATACGATAGTGGACATGCATTGAACCTAATCAAACGTGGAATCATCGAGAAAAGAAGGGTGGGTGGCAAAGTGGCAAAGATGGAGTGGGAGGGGGAAGCGGAGATAGCGGAGATGTTGAGTATCATGGTTTTAGAGTGGTGGTAGGAAAGGGGTGGAAGGCGCGTATGCCTTAAGTATTTGATATATTTAGTTTGGGGAATTAGTTGGGAATTACTTGATAAATGGGGAGATTCGTGTTCTATCTGCATCACCCGAAAGAAAGATGACCACTCTTGAACATCATTTGATTAGATATAAAAAGTATATATCCTGAATAAAAACGCTCATCTGAGTCGATATATCCAATAAAAACACCCCCTTGTAGTAGTAAAATTTCGAGATTTATCATCCCACTACAATACACACGTTTCATAATTAACACTAATTAATGGACAATGCAACAATGCAACCACTTTCTAAACACTCCCCTGGGACTTGTCCTAAACAGTCTCAATGTACCGATCGACTTCCCACGCAGTGACAGACTCCATAAACTCTCGACACTCGTGCAATCGTGTTTCTCCGTAGTGCTCCACAAACTTGTCTCCAAACAGTTCTCGCGCCAGCGACTCTGGTCTCATGAAATGCTCCGTAGCTCGCATCAGGTCTCTGGGGAGTCGTTCAAACTTATCAGGAGAGCTGTCTCCCATGGGAGGGACACTGAGCTCCATCTTTTTGGCGATTCCACGATGTCCTAGAGCCAGAATAGCCGCCAGAGCAAAATGAGGCTGCACGTCTGCTCCGGGAGTTCGAATCTCAAACCTGGTAGCGTTAGCTGATCCCGTGGGAGGAGCAATGAGACGAATGGAGGCGATTCGGTGTTCGAGTCCCCAGGAAACAGTCACAGGTGCCCAAAAGTTCTCCACCAGCCGCTTGTACGAGTTGATGGTGGGTGCGAACATGGGCATAATGTCGGGAAGACCAGCCAGCACGCCAGCGAGGAAATGACGTCCCAGATCAGACAGGTACTCGACGTCGGGCCACTGAGGGTTAGGGTCCGGAGTTTCTCGTGCAAACAGATTCTTTCCCGACGTTTTATCCACCAGAGACAGATGCAGATGTCCCGAGTTGCCTGGCATGCCCTGTTGGGGCTTGGCCATGAAGCATGGGATCACCTTGTACTCTGGGGCGATGGATTTGACCATGAGTTTGAACAGCGACGTTTTATCGGCCAGTTTGTTGACCTCATCGAACGCAATGGCTGCTTCGAGCACTCCGGGGCCTGTTTCTGTGTGCCATCCTTCGAGAGGCGCATCAATCTTGAGAGCAGTGTCCCAGACGGCCTGGAAGTAGTCTCCATTGAGGGCCGGGCGTTGCACCGAGTAGCCAAACATCCCTGTTGAGATCGGCGGCAGTTTTGCAAACGAGTCGGGCAGTTCTTTTCTGTCCAGGCAAAAGTTGTAGAACTCCAGCTCGGCTCCTGCCATGGCGGTGATTCCGTCTTTGAAGTAGAGTCCGGTGACGGCCGTCAGAAGCGATCTGGGACACGGCGCGATTTCCTCCTGGGTCACCGAGTCCTTGAAATGCACGAGGAAAAACGGAATGTTGTTTTCCCACGGAAGCCGGCGGTACGACGACAGATCGATGACGGCCAGCAGGTCCCGGTAGCCATTGTCCTTGTTGCTGACAGAGAGCTCCTTGGTGTAGTTTTTGTCGTGCATGTCCCAGCCGAAAATGACGCCGCAAAAGCCGAATCCTTTGCTGATGACGCTCATGAACTTTTGCTTGGAGATGGACTTGCCCCGGACTATGCCATCAATGTCAATGCCGGCCACCTTGACGGCCGTGTCGTGTTCAAACTCCTTTTCCCAGTCCATTTGAAGATCCGCGGTGAGAGAGAAGAAGTCGTTGGAATGAACTACTCGTAGCGCCGTTTCTCAGACAGGGGAGGAATGGGGTATATCAGTGGGGTGCGGAGCAACTCTGTTTAGCTGCGGTGTGCTGCATAGGCGAGATTAAACCTTGAAAGTCGACTTGTCAAGCGCGTGATCAGAAAGATAGTGCGAGCTAACAAGGAAGCTTGAGGGGGAGAGAAGGGTGGTGTACCTAGTGCCCAGTGGGTTGGAGGAGATGTGTAGGAAACGCCAAAAACCGAAAAAACCGCCGATACCACCCCAATCGGACACGACTGCCGTTCAATGCAAATGCACACACATGTTACATGATGGTGCTGCTCTCATGTGGGTGGTTGGAGGGTTACCCTGTGCGATAAGGCTTTAGCGTATCAAGCTTGCGTTGTGTCCAGTAGAGGTGAGAATGGTGTGGAAGGAAGGAAAAAAAAAGGAGCCAGAGTGTAACGTAACCACACCACACACACAACACCACACACACATACATACACACATCATTACACAAACACAATGGTTGCTCGACTTGAGGGAAAAAATGCAATTGTCACCGGCGCCGGAGGTGGAATCGGACTGGAGACGTCGATCCAGTTTGCCATTGAGGGAGCCAACGTGCTGCTCTCAGACGTGAACGAAGAGGCGCTCAACAAGGCTCTGGCTGAGGTCAAGCAGCGGGCCGCGGAGGGCACCAAAATCGAGGTGCTCAAGGCCGACGTGTCCAAGGAGACCGAGGTCAAGGCTCTGGTGGACCACGTGGAGGCCTGGGGAGGAGTCGATGTCATGTTCAACAACGCGGGAATCATGCACCCTGCCGATGACGGAATTCTCAACACCGAGGAGAAAATCTGGGACCTGACACAGAACATCAACGTCAAGGGCGTCATGTACGGCTGCAAGCACGCCATTGCGTCGATTCTCAAGAACAAAAAGACCAAGACGTCAATCATCAACACAGGCTCCTTTGTCGGTCTTATGGGAGCTGCCACTCCTCAGATCGCCTACACCACATCCAAGGGCGCTGTGATTGCCATGTCACGAGAATTGGCCATCTGCTACGCCAAGCAGGGCATCCGAGTCAACTCTCTGTGTCCCGGACCCCTCAACACCCCTCTGCTGCAGGAATTCCTCGATACCGAGGAGAAGAAGACTCGACGAACGGTGCATCTGCCTTCTGGTCGATTCGGAGAGGCCATTGAGCAGGCCAAGGCTGCTGTTTTCCTCGCCTCCGACGAGTCCACTTATGTCACTGCCCAGGAGTTTATGGTCGATGGCGGACTTACTCGAGCCTACGTTACTTCTGAGGGAGCTCCTGCCCAGGGCCCTGAGAATGTTGTTTTTGGCAAGTAAGATGCGAGTACGAGTACAGTACGAGCACAGTACGGTACAGTACCATATGAGTATCGACTAGCTATCATACCTAATACATAATGAGAATACGATCGAGTTCTAGATTCATTAGTAAGCAAAACAAAGTAGTACAACATCACGTGATTCAACACTATCCATCACTGGCTGTTTGATCACATGATCTAATTGATCTAAAACAGTAGCTACTGGTACCGCTACTGGTACCGCTACTCTTACCGCCCTACATAACCTCACCGTCTCGCTTAACAGTGGTTAACCTTTTTTTTGCGCATTATCGATAAATGAGTTTTTTTCGCCCCGCTCCCAAATTGCGGTAATCGAACCCATTTTTCACTCATCAAAAGAGTCCTTGTTTCAAAGGGGTTGTTTGTGTTCGCACCCTCGTAACTCGCACTAAAACACGCCCACCACACACTCACCACCCACCCACATGTGTCAAGTATGGTCTCCTACGTTGAGTTTCAATTTCAATACCCGACGACGGAAATTCTATAATTATTATGATTGCCGCTGCAAGAGAGAAGCCTTAATTTCTCCAACAAGAAGATTTGATTTTCCGCCTCTCCCTTCCAGATGGCAATCAATCTACAGCACCACCCGGTACGAGTTACATGTCTCACTTTCTGTGGGGGTGGTATGGATGGGAAATTATAAATGGGTGTCACGTGACACAAAGAAAAAGAGAAAGAAAAAAACAAACAACACACTAGCTAGTACAGTAATACCGCCACCTCCTGCCCACCGTCTCGTACCCTCGTACCGTAACCTCCTTTGCATTTTGACACTACCAACATCACCCCACAGTAAGGTTAAGGCCTGGCATTGTGAGCGTTGCACTAAACAATCTTGATTCGGAACAGTAGCTCTATTCGTCCCATTAGACACATCCGCCAATAACTTGCATCCCGCCCGATATCACTTTTCGACAATTCTCCAGCCATGGCCATTTTATCGCGCAGCAGCACCACCCAGTTGCCGCTGTTTGATATTCGGTGAGTACAAACCAGGGTGGGAGAAAACCTCTTTACCAAAGCCATGGTCAAGCGACCGTCAACATGTCCCCAACACAATGTCGTCTAACACAGATTACGGACAAACGACCGCAACGTGGTGGTGGTCAAGGGCTCGCCGGACGTGGCGCCGTCGGTCCAGGTGGCAGGCGCCATCGTTCTGGCCACCGTGGAGCCCATCTCCATCAAACGAATACAGTTGAAGCTGTATGCAACCCTGCGGCTGGACTGGTCGGAAAACATCACCACCCCAAGGGGACCCCAGGTGCGCACGCACAAGTATGAAAAACAGCTGTTTGAGAAAACGTGGGACGACATCTGGGCCGCCAGCCAGGCGTCGTCCAACACGCTGCGCCAGGGCAACCACGAGGTGCCGTTCGACTGCATCTTGCCGGGCGAGATTCCAGAGAGCATCGAGGGGCTGGAGGGAGGCATGGTAGTGTGGAAGCTGGCAGCCACTATTGAGCGTGGCCGCTTCTCCAACAACATTTCCAAAAAACAGCATCTGCGGGTCGTGCGGACCCTGGGCCACGACAACGTGGAGCTGACCCAGACCATGTCCATCAACAACGTGTGGCCCAACAAGGTGGACTACGAGTTTTCGCTGCCGTCGAAGGCAGTGGCCGTGGGCTCGTCGACACCCGTGCATCTGTCCATGACGCCTCTGCTCAAGGGTCTCAAGCTGGGAGCCATCAAAATGACGCTGGTGGAAATCTCCGTTCTCACCACGCCGTTCGGACACAACAAACAGGTGGAAAAAGTGGTGGCCAACAAAACCATCGACGCTACAGAGGACGGATACGAGGGCCACGACATATGGGAGGTCGACGACTTCTTCCCCATCCCGCCGTCGCTCTCAAAGGTGACCCAGGACGTGGAGGTGCCCAACCTCATCAAGGTGACGCACAAATTCAAGTTTGTCGTGGGCCTGCGCAACCCCGGAGGCCACACGTCGGAGCTGCGTGCGTCGCTACCCATCCACATTTTCATCTCGCCAAATGTCGCAGTGTCGTCGTACAACCCGGACCCTGAAACCAATGGGGGAGCCTCAAACGCCGAGGAAGATACGCTGTTCAGCGACACTCGTGGCTCGTCCAACAACGAAAACCTGCTTCTAGAAGACGCCCCTCCAACTTACTCAGATCACATTTACGACCGTCTTTGGTCTGAAATCTCCATTTCGGCCCTCAACACACCCATGGCATCAGGCGCAAACACCCCCATTGTGTCTCGACGAAACTCCATTGATCTGGACGCCTTGGCACCCAATCTGGCCGCGATGTCCATGGACAATCTGTTCCACCGAGCACCTCCAGTCTCGCACAACGGCTCTTCCGTGCCCTCGGTACCCGGATCGCCCTCCATTGTATCTTCGGGCCAGGACTACTTTTCCATTCCACACGACACTTCGGTGCCTTCGACCCCCGGGGTGGTGATGCGAGGGTTCGAAAGTGGGGGCGGTTCTGGATTTGGCAGTCATCAAAACAGTACTACGGATCTCGAGTCGTTATCTCGAGTGCCCTCGTACGGTACAGCTCTCAAATCCCCTGCTCGTCAGACCATTGAAGAGTCGCCGTACTACCCCACTTCCGATGGTCCCTCTTCGGGCTCTAGCAGTAGAGGCCCTCGACAGACACTTTCTCCAGGAGCTACAAATACAGCTTCTGCGGGCTCGTCTCCTCGAGTGCCGTCTTCGCCTTCATTTTCGGGCAAAGTCACGCCCAACGGTTCCAAGAACCACAGCCGAAGTGGCTCGGCCATGCAGACTCCCTTTTCTCAGAGCATCTCGAGTTTTCTGACTCGAAACCACTCGTCCAGGAGTTTGTTGGAGGAGGCCAGTAAGAAGTTGAAGAAGCCGGCGTAGACGAACGGTAATGGTATAACTACAGGAGGACTACATAAGATATTTATTTGTGCATGCTTTTATGTTAATAGTAGTTACATTTTCTGCATCAAAAACACACCCAGAGCACTACCCACTACCAAGCCCATACTTGTATACAGACCTCCGACGAACGCTGCTCTGATCATGATGATCAAGCTGCCCAGCTGAAAGGCGCTTTTCACAGGTTGGCTAAAAACCTGCATGAGGCCATTTACCAGCTGGATTTTCGATTTCACCAGCGTCAGTAACGTTTGGCTCGCTTCCAGACCTTGTTGGACCGTCTCTGTAAACCCCTCAATATCGTCGCTGATGGTCTTTACTTTTTCCTCTAGCTCCAGCTGCATGTTCATGTTCTTCTTTTGGCTTTCTTCCAGGCTGAACATGAGCGCAGACAGTCTCGAGTTGACTTCCTGGACGTGGTTTAGTAGCACATCGTCACTTGACAGCACCAATCTTGCCAAAGACTTTTCCAGCTGCGCTTCAAAGTGCTGGGAGGTTTTGTCCTGAACCAACACGAGATGTTTTTGAAAACTGTCAGCCGAATTACGTAGGTTTTCAGACACAAGAGCCTGTTGGACTAGTGTTGATTTTGACAGAGACGTGACAGCGTCTTGAGCTGCCCATCCTAGGGTTTCGACCTGCTGTTTGGCCTCCTGGATGTTGTTTGAGAGAACTTGAAAGTGCTCTTCGGCTTGGGCGAAGTTCTCCTTGTACACTGAATTCAACGACACAGAAGCGCTTTTCATAGAGCTGAGGGTTTCGCTCATGAAATCAAAGGTTTCATTCCAAAAGTCCAATACCTTGTCTTTTTGGTCAGACATTGTATCCACCAGTTGCCAGTACTCGTCCATTTTGTGCTGTAGTCGTTCCTGCATGTCGATAATCTGGCTGTGCGTTTCGAGCGCCCTTTCACACTCTCGACTGGCCTCTTCCATGTGGCAAATTTGTTTGACTGAATTGTAGCATCCGTGATACGTTGTCCACCACTGAGGGGATGACACGAGCTGTTGAGTGCATGCCGTTGTAGATTTTTCGTCTTCAACGTGTTCACATGTGTCTGGGTAAGTTACTTTTGCGGCCTTGAATTCACAAACAGCCAGACCAATAGCCAGAGTCACTCGAAGATGTTGGTTTTCGTTTGCCGACGATAATTCTGAGCAGTCAGAGACTATATGAGTGAGAGCTGTTCTGGCGCAGTTGGTTTTCGGCTGCAGAGCGGCCACCAGGTTTCTGCTCACGTCGAAGATGGTGGAGTTGAATTCGTAAGTCAGCGCGAGTGCCATGAGTGGAGTTACAAGAGTTTTGCCATGATTTTTTTCTTCTTTCTTTTTCTTCCTCTCTTTATCTTCAAACGGTGCATTGAGATGAAAAATGCACACACGGCTACTTTGGGTCCTCCTAAATGGGCCGTGCGTGTGTCATGCACGATAAGAGATATGGGGCTGGTGGAGCAGGAATATGGAGGGGCAGTTGAAACGGAGAGGCAGTTGAAACACAAAGACAGTTGTGGATTGTTGCTTTCAAACAACTAGACAGAGTCCCCGCCTTAGGTCTCCATTTGATCTGTTTATATGACATGTCGATTCGACACATAGGTTCGACACCGACACGTTATTTTACGTCCTTAATTGCGTGTGGTTACACAAACACCTTAAAGTCTTACGCACCACATGTGCTACAAACTTGTCGATCTATTGCTCTACATTTGCTTCATTCCTCTTGTTGCTTTTCGATCGTGTTTTAGCTGCCGAAACTCATGCTGAAACACTCGTCATGGCTGTGGGGAGGCAACCGGAGATCAAGAAGGTCCTTCAACAGCGGCTCGGGGTCCTTGAACAGAAGACTCGAACGAAACTCGGACCACTTTTCCAACTCGCTCAGAAACTACCACCAGCTCTTCATTGGCACCATCAACAACGCCCAGGAGATTTCGTTCCCCGTTGCGCTTCAAACCACAGATTTGGCAGCCAAACGAAGAGGAATTCCTTCTTTTGATGATCTGGGGATGCTATTCTACGAAAAGGCAGCCACTGGAAACGACCCTGAAGGTGTGGCACTAGTGTGGCAACTGTACCACGAGATTCTGGGCTCATCAGTGGCTCTGGCAGCAGAAGCAGCGGTCGTACAAAAGTACAAGGCGTGCTGCCAAGACAACGAAGACAAGATGCAAAAATTGAGATTAGAGCTGAATTGTAAAATGGACGAAATCAGTAAACTGAGACAGAAGTTAGGCAAAGAAAATGGAGGGTATTCAGCCACCTGTTGCCCCGACTCGGGAGACGTCAAACTCCTGTTCAACGACAGACCCAAACCATTGCACATGACTGTCAGCAAAGATCACATTAGTCTCAGTGAAACGACACAAACAGATCCCGGCGAGTACGAACCGGAGGCTTTTCGAATTGAGAGATCCCCAGACATTGATTGTTTCACCCCAGATACCCACGATGATTCCCTCATGGATACCAACGTTACCCTATCGTCGCCGATTTCGATACCTTTTTCTTCGTCTGCAACCAGCGGAAAGAGTGGACGAGTTCAGAGCGCACCTGAAGCGCCAAGTTCGTCTCGATACCTCAGTTCCAAGGGCTTTTCGACTTTTGTCAATAGGTTGACGCGTCGAAAAGTCAGAATCTACTCGGAGGTTGACGTGGTTCAGCCCGTTTGGTACCCCAAGAGTGGAGGTAGCGTATTGACCAATGGCAGTATTAGGACTCGATATGAGACCGGATCGATTGCTCGGTTCAAGGTCAAGTTGAACCCTTCCACTTGTGACACCGTTGGTCACCAGACAAAGGAGTATCGAGACTGGGCAGTTGCTAAAGCCGAGCGAAAGTACGGGGAGCTTTTTGTGCCGAGTTAGAAAAAAGTGAGTGTGCAATAGAAAAACAGAGGCACTCCAGGTTATGAGTTCAATGAATACGATGGTATAATGTTCCCATTATTGGTTTGTAATGTAAAATGGGTGGAGATGATACAAGTAGTTGTACTTGTAAAGTTTCTGTAAAGTGACATTTTGGAGCGAATTATAAAACTCATTATTCCCATAAGGATTTTATAATTTTTAGTAATTTTTTTCCATTTGTTTTGAATTTAATTAATCATCATTTTTGAATAATGTTTGATCATGCACGATAAGCTTATTAGGCTCGGCTTTAAAGAGCAATCTCCGTCTGTCTGCCTGCCTTGATTTGTAATAGTGCATCGTTATACATTTTAGATCGAGACACCATCACCAATTGAACGCGACCTTTTACAACCACAACCAAAAGAGTACAAACCCGCCAAACATGTCCAAAACTCTTGTTACCGGAGCCACCGGCTTTCTCGCCGGCCATTGCGTGGATCAGCTTCTCAAGGCTGGACATACCGTGATCGGCACCATTCGAAACCCCACCAAGGCTGCTCGACTTTCCGAGGCGTTCAAGAGTGAAGTGGAGAGTGGAAAATTGGAGCTCGAGACTCTCCAGGATGTGCAGAATGAGGGCGAGTTCAAGAGCATTTTCCTGAAGCACCCTGAGATTGAGTACATTCTGCACACTGCTTCTCCTCTGACCTTCAATGTGACGGATCCCGAGAAGGAAATGTTGCAGCCTGCTATTCAGGGCACTCTGGCTGTTTTGAAGATGGCCAAGGCACACGCTCCCAACGTCAAGAAGGTTGTGATTACTTCTTCTATTGCTGCCATGATGAACAGCGATCCCAAGCATGTTCACAACGAGGAGAGTTGGAACCCCATGACCTGGGAAACGGCTATCCAGAAGGGCAATGCCGCCGCCAACTACACGGGTTCCAAGCTGTTTGCCGAAAAGGCCAGCCACGACTTTCTGAAGAACGAGAAGCCCCAGTTCTCCATGTCGTGGGTCAACCCGGCGTACATTCTGGGTCCTGGTGTTGCTCTTGATTTCAGCGCCATCAACACCTCCAACCAGCTTATTTCCGAGGTTTTGGAGTCCAAAAAGGGCGAGGACATTCCCGTCCACTCTGGATCGTACGTTGACGTTCGAGACTGTGCCCGGACTCATGTTGCTGCTCTTGCGCCCAAGTTTGACGGCAAGCGACTGATGCTGTGTACAGCCAAGTTTTGCACCCAGGACATCCAGGACATTGTCAACAAGCTGCCCGAGTTCAAGGGCAAGATTGCCGCTGGAAACCCCGGTGTTCGAGACCACCAGCTGTCCAAGTCGATCATGGATGTGTCCGAGACAAAGCGACTGTTGGGCTTTGAGTGGATTCCTCTGGAGAAGAGTGTCACTGATTTTGCTGATCAGTGGCTCAAGAGATAGGGAACGGCTGGTAAAAGGTCAGGAGTGGACAACAGTGAGCAGAATGTCTGAATCAGTACAGTAGTAGATGTACTAGTGCCGGTACCGTAGCTACTGTACACTTGTATCGAGCCGCTCATGGACAGTGTGACACTCTGTACCTACTTAGATAATGATGAAGGAACAATAAAAAACCAAACACATTTAAGCAGCACTTGCAACGGCATCCAAACCACTTTTCTCGTAGCTGCATTTACTAATTTTCTACAACAGCTTCAGTATTCGTATTGCTTCAGGTTCAGTATTTTCAACCTGCATGATAAGCTTTGAGTTTCAACCTTTTCAAATTATATTATCGAGCGGATGAACCCATGCATGAGCACCAGTCTCCACACATCTGCTTCACTCACCACGCCGTCTAATGAGCAACAATGGGTAAAAAACGCCCGGGCACGCACAAAGATGCCTCCGTGACCCATCTGGACATGGTGCGGGAGTATCAGGGGACGGAAAAGAAGCGAAAGGTGGAGGTGGCAAAAACGAGCGGTGTAATGAGACCGAACGGCAATAATACCGCCACATTCAAACCTGCAGAAAGATCGTCTTCTCAGACGTTTGATTTGGACGGAGACGACGACAGCTCGGACGAGGAGGACTGGGAAGAGGTTGACATCAACCCCTCGGTTGCTAGACAATCGACAGTGTCTGTTTCGTTCGACCCTGGAGCTCCTCTTCCTAGCAGTGAACCCGCCACAAACATCAACTCCAGAGGATGGGACACAAAAGGAACAGCCACTGTCAAGAAGACGAAACCGAAACGGTCGGGCCCAAAGTTGTCTCGTGAGGAACGACAGCGACGAATCACAGTCCATCAGATCCATGTCATGGCTCTGTTGAAACACGTTTCGATCCGTAACGCCTGGGCCAACGATCTGTTGCTTCAGATGCAACTGCGTGAAACGGTGCCGGCTACAAAGCTCGTGGGACTGACTCCCGACATGAAGCTGACGAAAATCGTGCGAACCTCAAAGTTCTACGAAGCCCTCAAATACCTATTGCAACAATGGTGCAAAATATGGTACACAGACTCGCGGGGGTTGCACAAACGAGATTTTAACGAGCTGGACGATATCAACCCGGACTCGTATGATCCGCCAGTCACAAAGGCGGTTTTCAACAAAAAGATCATTCGTCATCGAGGTTCACGGGATCTGAAAGTACAGGGATTTGTGGCTCTACTGAGAGCCGTAGGACTACAGGCCAGACTGGTGGTGTCTTTACAGCCATTGGATTTTGCATCTAACACTAAAGCCAGTGAGCCCTCCAACAAAAAGACTACCCCGCACGAGAAAGCCACACCGTCTGTTCTCCGAAAACCAAAATTCAGCACCTCGGGTCAGTCGAAAAGCGCACAAAGAAGCCAGTCTAGAATGCACTACTCCGAGTCGCCCAGTCCTGTTTATTGGGCAGAAGTTTTTGAGCCGACTGGCAAAAAATGGATCACCATGGACCCAGCTTGTGAAGTCAACATGGAGGTTGTTGGCAAGGGCAAGAGCCGAATCGAGCCGTCGCTATCAGACAAACTCAACACACTAACATATGCATTGGCATTTGACAAAGAAGGAACTATCACAGATGTGACTAGACGGTATTCGAGTGCCTACAATGCTCGAACTCGACCTACTCGTTTGACTAAATACATGGCTGGAAGCATTTGGTGGAATAACTTGCTGGGCTTGTATCGACCTCCAATCAGCTACAATGCATGGCAAGAGGAGAAGTATTTGCGTGACAAAGTGTCTTCTGAAGGGTTCCCCAAGAACATTCAAATGTTCAAGAATCATCCTCGGTACGTGTTGGAGCGTCATTTACGTCAAGATGAGGTTCTCAAGGAGAAAAACCCCTGTGGAATCATGTCCATGAAGACAAACTCCAAGCCGGAAAACGTGTATCCTCGGTCTGATGTTCAGCAGGTCAAGTCGGCCAATAAATGGTACCAGATTGGACGAGTCATCAAGGCTGGTCAAATGTGTAAGAAGCGAAAGAAGATGGCCAAGTCACGTTTTAGACTTGAAGACGAAGAAGATGCTCCAATGTACTCGTTTGATCAGACAGAGGCATACGTTCCTAGACCTGTGGTTGACGGAGAGGTCCCTCGGAACGGGTACGGTAATGTGGACTTGTTCAAACCGTCCATGATGCCTCCTGGAGGAGCACATGTTCGAGGAAAGGGAGCTTACATGGCAGCCAGGTCGCTGGGAATCGATTACGCAAACTGTGTAGTTGGTTTCGATTTCACCAAGGGCCGTCAGATCAAGCCTCGAATTGATGGAGTCGTTGTAGCGGAAAAGTATGCCAAGGACGTGGCCGATGTGTGGTCTGATATGCAGGAGCAGACTTTGGCCAAGGAAGAACGAAACCGAGAGGTCAGAGCGTTGCTACGATGGAGACGGTATCTTACTGCATTGAAGATTCGTCATCGTCTTGATGCAGAGCATGGTGAGGTTGAGGACGAGGAGGGAGAAGTGAAGGAGGAAGGTGAAGAAGAGGAAGAGGAGGTGAAGAAGGAGGAGGAAACGGAAAGAAAGGAACTTGTGAGAAAGGGGGATGAAGAGGAGAATGCCGGACATGAAGTGATCGATCTAGATCTTGAATCGGACGAACCATGGTACGTGCCCCCTTCTGTCCTACAGCCGTACCTTGACAAGTATCTCGACAAGAGTGCGTTTCATCTGGACAAACCTCTGAGAATAGTCTCTGAAGAGCCTGAGGAAGAAAAAGAGGTGGAACAGACACCCCCAGTTCAATCTCCACCTACACAAACCCCTCCTCCAATAGCCGTACAAACTCGAGAAGGCTCAGTCATGAGTGTTTCTTCAGACTCGTCTTCTGGAGGTGAGCCGCTTTCGGAACTCACCGATGTGATTAAACCGCCTGTCAAAATCGACTATGCCTCTCTTGCAGTGGACGATTCCCCAGATGAAATGAGCGAGTCAGAGCTGTATGGAGACGACGATGATTTCGAGTAATCCGACACAAAAAAACAAACAACGAAAATGTAATATAGCTAATACCACTTTTTAATAATACCACTCTTTCCTTTTTCCATACGATAATAAGTTAATGCTATATGCTGTGTGACTACGTAAAACTACTTCTTACCCAGACGTCGACGCTTCTCCTCGGCCCGACGCTTCTCCTCCATCTCCTCTCGTCTATCCTCCAGACGAGCCAATTTGCTACTTCGCTCCTCCTCCTCAAAAATGTCATCTCCTCCGGCCTCCATGTCATCGTCATCCGAGTAGTCGTTGTAGTACTTTTGTCGGGATCGGCCTCGGTTCATAAGTCGCCAGATTTCGTCCCGGTCGTAGCCCACGTCTCTCTGCTGTTCCTCCTCTTCATCTTCATCAATGAAGTCGTCCATGCTATCATCTTCCTCCTCCTCGTACCGTCTTCGTTTTCGCAACAGTTCCTCCTTTGGCTTGTTGAAGGTTGACGGCGGCTTGTATTCGGGAATGGCGGTCGAGGGAGGTCGTTTTCCACCACTGGTGGGCCGTTCAGGTCGATCAGAGGGTCTGGAGACAGGTCTGGAAGGAGCAGCACCCTTAGCAGGTCTTCCAGCAGCAGAAGGAGAAGAACGTGCTCCTGCTCGGTCTCCTCGGTCCGCTCGTTCCGCTCGTTCTCGCTCCTTGGCCACCTCCTTTTTCTTTTCTCGCACCTTGATTCCAATCTTCAAATCATCGGCCTTGATGTTGTCAGCCTCCTGCATCAGCTCCTTGAAGCTCATTTTCTTGCGTGGCTTGGCCGGGGGTGCCTCATATGTACGTCCTCCGCCACTGGCTCCTCTTCCGGGTCCTCGCCGAGTGGACGGGCCTGCACTAGGAGATGCGGTGGCGTTTGTGGCCGAAGAAGAAGTTCCGGTTTTCTTCGGCCTCGAAGTGGAGGGTTTCTTCTTGGGTGTCTTGCCCTCCTTTTCCAGCTTTTCCGCCCGTTCCGCGGCTCTCTGTGCCTTGAGTCGCATGACTCGTTCCATCTGTTCTCTTCTTTCAGCCTCCGTCTGACGAGCCACAGGAATAGCAGCTCCTCCTGTTGTGGTTGTTTTTGTGGTGGCAGCTCCTGCCCCATTTTTCGTCTTGTTTTTGCTCTCGGCCTCGGTGGGGCGCCGCACAGGCATTTGAAACTGGGCTAATAAATGCGACATGTCGGTAGTTGTGTTGAGGTGTCGAGCGCACAGCTCTTGCCAAGGTAGTTTGGAGTGGAGTTTTTCAATGAGATCTGAGTGTGTGCCACTGTCTCCAAGTCGAAACTTTGGTGGATGCCAGCCTACTGCATCACTTCCGGGTAAGAGAGGGCGGTGGGAAAAGGGAAATAATACACGGGGTGAGGTACGAAATGGGGATTTGAAAAGACCGTTTTTATACGCGGGCGTTTGTGTTTGTGTAACTCGGTTCACGTTGTTGTTTTTACCCCTCAAATGTGTCTTCAATAACCCCTTTGCTCGAGGCCAACTTTTTTTTTTTGGCCTCGTATTTTTGGCCTGCATCTGTGAGGCTGACCTGGGCGAGCAAAGGCGCGCAGAATGATGACGGGTATCGTAGTACAACAGATGAGTGTGTGAATTATTATATACATGTTACACAGAAGCAACATGAGCTTGTGTCAGATGACTCTAGAAGACGCCAGAAACACCAAATAACACCAAATAACACACATTGTTTCATGTTCTGAGGAACATCAGATCATGGTTCGAAATAAGGTGACTTTGCTAGCAATTTTTCAGATCATAAATTAAAAAGCAATTAATTAATTACTGTATCGTATTGTAAAGTAAATGATCTAAATTATTTAAGCGATTGTAACGATTCATGCAAATTACCATGTCTATATAGTGTACATGCAACCAGACTTTGGGCTGGCTAGGTATAAATTAGTTAGCTCTTGTTCTTGGACAAGAAGATGCTGAGGGCGAGATCCTCGGAAAAGTTGATGAGTTTGCCAAACCTGGCCACGTCCAGCACCGATCCCTGCGCAGGCTGCACGTTGGCAATGGCCAGCTTGTTGTTTTCAATCACCACGTCGAACCACGTTTTCCACGCATGCACCTCCACCGACAGACTCAACAGTCCATTGTTATCGCCCAGAGAAACCGTAGCAGGCAGCCGGAGACCCTCATCGGCCTGCTGGGCCACGGGGGCAGCGTTCAGCAGCTCCTCAACAAGCACATTGTCGTTTGTATCGAGCTCTTCTTGTCCAACCATGGAATCTTTGATGAGGACCGACTCGAGAACCGTAGAAAGTTGAATCTGAGCTCGCAGAATATCAAAGAGCTTCTCTAGCGACCGCGGATGGTCCACAGGCACCTCTGTCACCGAAACAAGCTCGTCTCGGGCCACCAGGTTACTGTACTCCACATTCATTCGAATACTATCCGTTTCGCTGGTGTGAATTTCCCGGAAAGACTTGTAATACGTGTTTCCGAGCAGATCGAACGGCGTGTCGTTGCCCACAACCGTGAATGAGGCTCCGAGTTTGGTGGCCAGATCACGGTTCATCAAAACAGGAGGATTCAAACGAAGCACAAACTCAGCAGAGCTATCTTGATCAGAAACTTCCTGCCACTCGCCCGCCGCATCAATCCATCCCGTTGAGTATTTTGCATGGCAATCGCCCGAGTTTTCGCGTAGTCCAAACTCAGCAATGTACTCTGCCGAAATAGCAGCCTTTTCTCCATCTCGAACTCGATGCTGAGTAGCCCAGTACTTGAGAAACAGACCCAGATGCTCGTCGTAATTAAGCAACGGCTGTCCAAAACCCGTGCAGAAATCTTCGGGTCCATCCTTCTTGTTCAGCTTCTTGTATTTGAAAAACAGAGCATGAGCCACCTCATCCACCGCTCGAAACGCATTGCACTTTTCCGAAGACAGCCGCTCCATGTCCGACAAAAAGGCCAAATGTCGCGCAAACTTGTCCAGCTTGGACGCCTGTAACGACGATAACAGAACGTCATTGATGCTGGGCGAAATCTCCGCGTTGGTGTACGAATGAGCAGGGTCCGAAGGAGCCACCTTGGCGTCCACAGAAACGTTGACACGCACCACACGATCAATGGGGCTCGTGATCATGTCGATATCAATGAGAATGGTGGAGCCTCCTAGCGAGATTCGAGTTCCTTCAGGCAAATCTTCTCCGAAAACTTCCAAGCCTCGTTGCTGCGCCAATTTGCGGATTCCAGCAGGAGTGGCCTTGATGGAGGCCTTCTCCAGGGCCGCCAGAATCGATACCAGCTGCTTTTTCTTTGCTTCGTCGTCCATCGCAGCCGTTGAAGAGATGCTGTGTTGTTTAGCTAGTCCTAAGTGGATGGACATGCTTCAACATGGGTCAACTTTGTTAGTGGATTAGGGTTGGGGAAAGATGAAATTTGGCATGTTGTAACTCCTGGGACAGACGACAAAAATTAATGAAAACTTGACAGATTACTTATGGAACATATATTTACGTCTAGAATAGTTTTTGTTCAAATCCACCATTTCTAATAGCTGAATCACACTGGGTCAAAACGCCGAGGCAATGAAACCTTAAACAATATAAACTTTAATGGATAACCAGCTTAACAAAATTTCAAGTAAACCATATTTTAGTTGAACATTTTCATTCCACTATAAAAAAAAATACTGACCTTGATAAGTGGGGTTCCCGTATCCGGCGAGGCATGTAACTAATTACCAGCATCTAACAAGTGTCTTAACAGCTCTTGGGCACCCTTCGAGCAACCATGGTTATCACAAACGTTCATAGGTTCACACATTATGTGATTATAATATTTAACTTAACAATACCTACAAGTAATCCTTTACCTGGTACGAGTACGAGTACATCTATTTATCATGAAGACCTGCTCGACCATTCTCAAAGGCAGAGAGATCGAAATGCTCGGGGTACGTGTCGAGAATCTCACCCAGCTCCTGCTGCTGTTCCTTGAGATGGGGAGGGATGTCTTCCCAGCAGTCGGAAAAGGCGTTCATGATCTCGGGCTTCTTGATCTTTTCGGCCTTGGAAAAGGCAGTGAGGATATCCTTTCGAGCCTGCGTTCGGAACTTCTGCTCCTCCTCCTCATTCCAGTGCTGGTTGTTCTCCATCCACTTTCGCAGACGCACAATGGGGTTGTCCTTTCGCTGCCAGCTCTCGACCTCGCCTCGAGATCGGTACGCAAACGAGTCGTCCGAGGTGGAGTGATGCGACACTCGGTACGACATGCCCTCAATGAGAATGGGCTTCTTGTCTCGGAGAGCAATTTCTCGGGCCTTCTTGGTGGCTCGGTGCACGGCAAAAATGTCGTTACCGTCCACTCGGATGGTCTCGATACCGTAACCAATGGCTCGAGATGCAATTCCGTCTCCCTTGTATTGTTCGATAGCCGAAGTGGAAATGGCGTAACCGTTGTTTCGGCAGAAGTAAATGACGGGACAGTTTCGAGTGGCGGCAATGTTGAGAGCAGCGTGGAAGTCACCCTCGGAAGCAGCTCCTTCACCCATGAAACACAGGGTGACACCCTCAACACCAGCCATCTTCTGAGCGTAGGCGGTTCCAGCAGCATGGGGCAGCTGGGTGGCCAGGGGAGACGAGATGGTGTGCATGTTGAGCTCTCGTGAGCCGTAGTGGACAGGCATGTTTCTGCCCTTGCCCTGGTCAAACTTGTTGCCATACAGCTGGTTCATAAAGTCGTCCAGGGTGAAGCCTCGGTACATGTAGGCTCCCTGCTCTCTGTACTGGGAGTAGACATGGTCCTGGGACTTGAGAGCGGCAGCTGAGCCGACAGCCATGCCTTCTTCTCCAGCAGAAACCATGTAGAAGGACAATCGTCCCTGACGCTGGGCATCAAACATGATGGCGTCCATGATGCTGACGGTGACCATGTCTTTGTACATTTTGATGATGGTCTCCACGGGCAGGTCGATTTCGTACGACTTGTCAATCTGCACTCCATCGGGACCCACAACACGGTATGTGGGCATAGAGTCTGCTGTCGTGGGGTCCACAAAGCTCATGTTGTTAACGAAGGAGGTTCGCAGAGCGCCGGGAAACACAAGCTCGCCATTCTGGACAATGGGCTTTTCCACCTCAGCTCGCTCGGTGGGCTTTGTGGTAGACACAGATCGAGAAAAGACGCGTGTTTGAAGAGAAGAGGCGGCTCGGAGAGGAGAGGCTCTGTGAAGAGCTCGGGATCGGGCGATTCGGGAAAGCATGACTCTGGTCTGGTTGTATTCACACAAATGCGACAACAGTAGTCGTGTTTCAGGAGGGGGATGGGGTTTTGGTTTTTAGTGGTGGTAGTGAGGGTGCAAGAAGAACGGAATTACAACACCTTATACATCTCTTTTTTTAGGGTGTACCGGCAATAGATGGTTTTGTGGGGGAGCCTGCATTGGGCATCTGGGTTAGGGCTAACCATGTACATCGATATCCGAACTCATCTTCGGAGAATATGCGGACCTCAGGCATGGATTATGTTGAGTGGGTGGGGTAGGTGAGTTGAGTCACGTGATGTTTGAGTGCGGTATACGGGACCACGAAAATTTTGTGGTCAAATACTTCCAAAAAGACGTTGAATAGTGGCGTGTTGTTACGAGACTCATGTCCCCCGTTGGGCTATTTTGTGGGGACACGGGTGGTTGTGCGATTAGAGTTCACGGAGGAATGAGGCTAAGTAGTTTGAGATGATTTCTGTGAGATGTTTAGTTTGACTTTAGTTGGAGTTAGGAGTGGAGGAGAAAGTGTCTCAAAAGTGATATCGTAGAAATTCTGAACTGAAAAAAACGGGGATAGTAATGTGACTTGTGTAAGATTCACGTGACAATTTGACTACCGTATCCATTGACAATTTGTTTCTTTAACAGCAGCCCTTTCGGGACTCGAACTGAGATCCTCTCTCCAAACTCTGTGTCTCACTTTGCAGGCAAGATGCAGTACTAAAAAATTTCGAGCTGCACAGAAAAAAAAAATATCAAGGTGCCGAAAAAGATATTGAGGTGCAGATAGATCTCATCACAACAACACATAATGGCATCTGGAAAAGCATCTGGAAAAGTGAAAAAGGCCACTGGAGCCGCAAAGAAGACCACCAAGCCCTACGACAAGAAGGAGGGGACTTCTGCCGCCGATATTCAGCTCGGAAGCCCCGATGCTTACCCCTTCATCAAGAAGCTGGCAGCCAACGACAGACCCACTCGAGACGAGACCCTCAACTCTCTGAAGCGATTCCTGGGCACTCCCAAGGAGTTTGGCGAGCTGGAGCTGCTCAAGCTGTGGAAGGGTCTTTTCTTCTCCATGTGGTTCAGCGACCGACCCCGAACACAGCAGCGCCTGGCTGACGACATGGCGTCGCTTCTGCTCGTGGTTCACGAGACCAACTACTTCACATTCCTGGCATCCTTCTGGAAGATTATGAGCTCCGAATGGATGGCACTAGACAAGCACAGAATCGACAAGTTCTACCTGCTGCTGAGACGATACGTGGGATTTGCATTCCAGCGTCTGGAGAAGGAGAACTGGGACGAGACCTGGATCGAGCGACACAACGAGGTCATGAGCAAGATTCCCCTCAATCCCGAGAACCCCAAGATCCCCGACAGTATCCGATACCATGTGTTGGAAATCTACCTGGAGGAGCTTGCCAAGGTTGTGCTCAAGGACAAGAAGGAGGCTGACGAGGAGGAGGAAGACGCTGAGAACGTCAAGGAGCTGTTTGCTGACGTGCCCGTGGCTGAGCTGCTTGAGGCCGTTGAGCAACTGTCTGAGGAGTCCACCAACTCGGTCGTCAAGAAGCGATGTGTCGAGGACGTGCTTGAGAACCCTCTACTGATCGAGTGGGGAGTTGCCGAGGAGCTGGAGGATGCTCAGGAGGATGAAGAGGAGGAGGAGGACGAGTGGGCCGGCTTTGTTTAAGTCGAGCCAGTTGCCGTCTCCCATGTAATATTAACTAAAATAAATGATAGATTGATACATGCAGAGTTGGAGGATGAGAGAGAGTTGGTACACATTGTTATCGTGATGTGTCGGTAGTTCTGGTATTAGCGACTTGCTGTGAAACGCGTTATTTCACAGTAAGCGCTTCATGCTCCTCAGTTCCCAAGTAAGGTATATACTGTATGATGTATGAATCAACACTAGAACGTAGGACAACACTATAAAACGACACACAAAACACTCACAAATATAAGCTGTACACCATCTGAAAGAGCTGATTCCAGGGACCTTTCGGATATAAAATATGACTATTGGTTACGTACAAATTTCTCCATTTGAGGAGTCTTTATCCAGAGCAAGATGTCCACAAGGTGTCGCAAAATAGGATAAAACCGAGCAATTGCCACTTGCTCAAATTCCAGACGATTGCTTTGCTCATTTACACGTCACCAATATAAAATCAACACAATACAGTATCGTAACAAGTAACAATAATCAATTCATTAATCTAACAAAACAACTACAAGCACGAGTACTCGTACTGTATGACTACAATACGATGAGAGAACGGTAACTGTACCAGGGTACGATACAGGAAGTGTCACGAAGGTGAACGGAGGGGGGTTTACTATGTAGATCCTGGAGCGGAGACCAGCAGCCATAAGGGAGCGAAGCCATGTTATGTACGAGTACCAGTATGTACATGAAAGGAAGGAGGACAGGAGCGTCAAAAGGTACCGATTTTCTTAACGAACATCGGCAAAGAAAAGAAAGAAAGGGAAGTTAGCAATAAATAAATAAGTGCAAAAAGCACAATGGAGAAAAAAAGGGGAAAAATAGGAGTAAAGAGAAGAGGAGGAAAGAAGCGAAAGACAAATGCAAAGACAAAAAATCTGTCTGGCGCATCAAAATGCAACGGCCCCAAACCTCTCAATGGAACCGTATACATTGCTGAAGTTACTAATGTATGTTGCAATTGAAAATAAATACTCAGTCCACAAGAGAGGGACGCGGGCCCACCTTAGTTGGGTCGGACTCTTGTAGGCATTGCTGTTACCGTCGCCATTGCCGTATTGCGACTTTGAGGAAGGCGAATACTGTTGCATGACTGGGGTACCAGCGCCGTTTTTATCGCCACCAGGTAGCATTCCCGTGTTGGGGTAGTACATACCCCAATTCATCGGCATCATACCCATCATGGCCATGTTCATGTTCATGTTGTTCATGTCCATGGATGTCATGTTAGTCATGTTGGTCATGTTGGTCATGCCGTTCATGCTCATGGCATTCATGTTCATGGCGTTAGATGCGTCAAAATCGACATTGTTCATGCCATTCACGTTCATGTTACCACTGCTGCGATACGGCCGGCCCCTGTCGTAATGGTTGTTATTGTAATTGTTATTGTTGTAGTAGTTGTTGTGATTGCTGTGATTGTTGCCATTGTTGTGTCTGTTGTTACGATAGCCGCCACCGTTCTTGTTAGATCCGTTTAGCGACTGCTGGCTGGTGTTACGCCGTCGGCCTCGGTCTGAGCTGGGCTTCTTGTTAGTACCCGCCTTAACAAGACTGACGTAGCGGCTTCGAATGCTAGGGTTATTGTTGATGTTCTCGCGGTATCGAGAACCCTGTGATTGCTGGAATGGTGTGACTGTTGGTTGCGCAAACGACACAATGTAAGCGACGTCTTCGGATTGCGAGCCGGGGGACTGTGTGCGTGGCGAGAGCTGTTCCACGTGCTGCTTTACTGCCCTGGCTGCTGCCAAAGTAGAAAACTGCATGTAAACGACTCCCTTGGACTTACCGTTGGGTTTGTGCTCGTCAAAAACGACCTGCTCAACGGTATCCTCACATCCACAATCCACCGCCCATCCTCGGACTATTTCCTCATTGGTCCACCAGTCGAGATTCAGAATGTAGAGACAGTTGGACTCGAGCGCATCTAGCGAATCGATCGACAGCTTGGACCTAGTAGGCTTTGTTTGGGCCGATACGGAAGGTACCGACCGGGGCGCGAGGTCTGGCTTTTCTTGGCTCTCGTCAGTCCAACCAGATCCGTTGCCTGAAAACACCGACGAGGAAGATCCTGATAGTGTTCCCGAGCTTCCGGACATGTTTGAGTTACCTCCAGAAGAGTTACCTGACGAGCCTCCTGAAGAGTTACCTGACGAGCCGCCTGAAGAGACTGCTGAGTTGCTGCCTGACGACTCGCCACCAGAGTTTGCAGAGTTTGACCTTCGAGTAGGCCTGCTCACATCTAGCCCATAGCCGTTATCGTCGAGTTCAACGTCGACTCGTTCTTCGGACATGGCAGCTTTTGTCAGTAAATTATGCGCTAGAGAGAAAAAAAAGAAAGAAAGAGAGAGATCATTAATGTGCGCGGAGGGTCACGGCTGTAAGGTCGAAACTACACCGTGTTGAGCTAGGGTCGCGGTCAGAGAGTCAAGGGAGAAGAGGTTCCAGGCCATACCGGCGAAAAATGGTGCCATGGTGCCGAAATCGGCCTGGAACATTCATACCCCGACATGCGGAAACTAAACAAAGAAAAAACAAGAATGCATACAAAAGTGCAGTTAGTGGTGCTGACGAGGATCTAGGCCCGGTGACAGCGGGGGTGATGAGTAAGATGATCGACCAAAAAACCACGTTTGACAGTGGAATGGTGCGAGGGGTATCACGTGTGGTTTATTTGGGGTAAGAGAGGGGGTAGGTGGCCTGTGTGGGCGTCAATTGCCGGGTTGTCACTGATAAGAAGATCACCGAACGTCACTGCATTTTGTGTATGAGACGAAGAAGAAAAGGAATAAACATGTGATAAAAAAACAAATTAAAAAGAAAAATAGGAACAAAAGGAACCATAAATAAACAAGATGAACGAAAAGAAAAAGTATCACGATAGAATCCGAGGCTCAGAGACTACCGTAGCTCATGATGTTAAGTTGGGGTGGGTTTGGTGTGGGTGATGTGACATGCAGACACGCCTTATATCTTGTTGACCCAATAAAAAAAACCCCCAACCAAAGAGAAGGGATACATGGTCAACGCCAAATAAGACAATGTCTGCCGACAAGTGGCAATGAAAAGAAACATCTCATGTCCAGAATACTCACAATTCTGTGTGTGTGTATGTGTGTGTGTGTGTCTGTGTGTGTTGGTGTCTGTATGTTCGTGTGTTGTTGCTGTTTAAAAGGTCGAATACAGTAGCTAGTGTTCGGTTCAAAAAACAAAAATGCAATGTGGAGTGTGAGGAAGTGGCCGTTCGTCCTATATATCGGGAGTTCACATAACGTTTGCTCTGTGATGACATTTACACCGGAAAGTGCTTTCGAACATGAAACTCTGTCGCACTTAAAGCAAGAATTTTCTGGTAAGCGACATGAGAGAGACGTGGTCCATGCATGACTGGCTGCCTAACAAAAAACCTCCGATTGGGATTCCACAGCTGTACAGTCTGAATCGAAATGCACTAATACGAAGATAGTATAATAGGTCCATCGCCCAGACAGACTATTTTAGTGCGTTTTTTCTTATCGCTTAGCTTATATGCATGCTATCTTTATTATCGACTAATTTTTCCTATCGCACATCAGCAACTCCTTCTCGGCCCAGATACTCTCCGCCACCATTGTAGCTCTTTTCATCGTTTGGTCGGCCCGTATGGATACAGCCATGGTACCCGACCACTTGCTCAGTATCCAATTTACGCGCATGAATCGTGCCGACAACAAAAAGGTCGCAAGGAGTTTAATTTTTTGTAACTTGCAGTAGCGACCCCATGATGTTCCTAAACAAAGCCGTCAACCACACCACAAGAAGGGCCCGTGCATAAGCTATTTATGAGTACATGAGCTCGGAATTTTAGGAATCCAACGTCTTCAGCACACAGAGGCATATACTGCCATCTTTTTTGTTAGTTGTTTGTGACCATTATTGGCGCAAACAATCGAACCACAAGTCATGTCATTGAGTTACTTTAACTCGGACTTACTTATCAGGAATGCTGCCCTAACACTGATAATCCCACAAGAGAGAAACCCTAGCCCCCAAATGAAACAAACCTTCGGCTAAATTCCCATTCCCTGTACACATGTACGATCCCACTGTGGAACATGGGGGAACCCTAATCCACCTTGGAATCAAGCAGAAAAGGGGGACCCTGAACACGGCGACCCTAACCCTAGTCGGGAGACCCCAAACCTTAATCGCCGAACAGAGGGCCAAGGTGTCCTCCCACATTGACTGCGGGAGAGCCACGGACAACCCTAATCCACGCGAGCTGGATTGGGAGAATTGGTCTTTCAGGGTAAGGACACGCCATAATACACCACAAAGTGAAAATTGACACGACACCGGTAGATCATCGCCAACTCTTACACTACACATCCACACATCAAAAATGCCTGCTGAAGATAAGGTCTCCCAGAACGTTCCCCTTGAGTTCATCAAGGAGGGTACTGCCTTCCTCAACAAGTGCACAAAGCCCGACCGAAAGGGTGAGTATCAAAAGTGATTTATTGCACTCGAATGGACCAGCCACATACACCCATTTGAGGTTACACGTCCAAGATCACGAGACGAAAAAAAATCAAACAAAAGCACCAAAGCACAACTGGACATTTATACTAACTCAGAATACTCCAAGATCGTTCGAGCCGTCGGTGTTGGTTTCCTCGTCATGGGAGCTATTGGTTACATTGTCAAGCTGGTGAGTATTGCCGAATCAAGGAGAAGAAGACACGACGCGAAACGAAAACGCCCCGAAACGCGACGGAATACGATTACAATGGTATTGCTAATCATAGTGATGTGTTTGCAGTACAACTACCAATCGCACTGTTGATGTACCACACTCTGCTATTGGTTTCAGCCGTTGATGCCCATGCCGTTCATTACTAACTCAGGTCCACATCCCCATCCGACACGTTATTGCCGCCTAGACTGTATTTTTAATCGATTAAGTTATTTGATGGACTCATTGGAACGACTATGATGGGTTACGATGGCTGGTCTCGTCATGACGCTCCTGATCAACTATCCAGGCCACGTGGCTAGTTGATACAGTGATCCAAGTTGATCAAGGTGACAGGCTGATGATGCGAGCGAAGCCATGTATTGTCTAACCCGCTCTCATCCCCACAAAGACCATTTGCAGGGATATTGTCGTTGTATTTGTAGACTGTAGTTGTGTGGGTTGTACTCATACAATGTACACTCGTACTTTGGAGATCAAGAAACAGCAAATTTGTAGATGATGAATTCCGATAATAAGAAAGCGAAATAGATTGTCAAATACATCTTACGCTCTATTTCAGCTTGAACTGCCTCGTTTCTCCGTCCCGGGTACATGGCGTGCACACGACGGTTTTTCGTACGCGTAGTTTTATTGGCAAATTCGTCATGTGACCCAAATGCAGAATTATGCATGAATAAAATATATCGCCATCGCAAAATCAAAGACACTTCTTACATCTTCAACACATCACAACACCATGAGCAAACCGGCTACGACTCTGGACGGACTCCGCGACGGGTCCGCGGAGCTGCAAAAACGATTATCGGCGAAACGTGACGCCGAGGGAGAGCTCAAGCATGAGGAGGATCGAAAACTGCGAAAAGAGGGCAAGACACAGACTCCCGTAACTAACCAGGAGGGAGATGTTCTCAACCCGTATATTCCGCGGTTCATGTCTTCGGCGCCGTGGTATGCCCGGGGAGGCGAGGAGGACTCGACAGCGTCTTCTCTGGACCATCTGAAGAAGGACAAGGTGGACAACAAGAAGGAAGAGTGGTATGCTCGGGGAGGAGATCGCAGTGCGCTGGAGCGACCCAAGAAGTTCCGAAAGGGAGCGTGCGAGAACTGCGGTGCTATGACGCACAAAAAGAAGGACTGTATGGAGCGTCCACGAAAAGTGGGTGCCAAATACAAGGCTGATAATCTACAGGCTGACGATGTGATCAGCAATCCGCACATGAGCTGGGATTCCAAACGAGACAGATGGAACGGATACGACGCTGAGGACTTCAAGCGGGTTATTGACGAACACAATATGACCGAAGAGCTGCAGAAGAAGATGCATGGAGACGCAGTTGCCGAAACAGACGCGGAAAAGGCTGCGGCTGTGGAGGAGGCGATCCGAAAGTCGACACGAACTCTGCGTCTTCGAGAAGACACGGCTGTGTATTTGAAAGATCTCAACTCCGAAACGGTTTACAATCCCGGCAGTAGAACGTTCCGAACGGCTGATGAGGGATACATTGACAAGGACGGCATGTTTGTAAGACACACGACTGGCGAGGGTAAGGAGATGGAGGAGCTCACTCGGATTGCCGAGGCTGAGTCGGCTCTAGGAAACCAGATTCATTTGCATGCCAACCCTACAGCAGCAGCCATGGCAGCTAAGAAGATCAAGGAGGAGGCCGAGAAGGCCAAGGATGCCGAAAAGCGAGCCTTGGAGGAAAAGTACGGCAAACAAGACGCTGTTCGAGTGCGTCCCAAGGAATTTACGTCAGTTGTGACAGCGAAAAAGCCTGCTGTGGTTCGTGCTAAGAATTCACAGGGTATTGCTGTTTCGAAATACGAAGAAGATGTGTTTCCCGGAAACCATACGTCTGTTTGGGGAAGTTATTACGATAAGAAGGAGGGTAAATGGGGATACAGTTGTTGTCATTGTGTTATTAAGAACGGCTATTGTGTTGGAGAGAAGGGTAAAAAGAAGAGGGAGGAGGAGGAGAAGTAGAGGAGATGAGATGAAGACGAGTCGAGATGAGATGAGGGCGAGATGAGATGAGACTGTACACTACATTATTTAATTATTGCATCATTTATTGAACTTGACGGTGTAGCTACCTAACACATGGTAGATATGAGATGATTCTACGGATCCAAACCAGTAACTAGCTGCCATGCATGGATATCTGCCTGGAAACTATACCCAGCATAAAACCGCGTAAGACACGATAACGGAGTTACTGTTTGTAAGGAGACACATTTCCATCTGACAGAAGATCACTAGAGTTAAAGCCACAGAATCCCGTGTCATTCATTCCATCACTTGATAAACGTGAGACAATGCCTGGTACGAAAATTGGCTCCAAGCCGTATATATATCGAAACTTTGGATTGTGAAAAGGATGTACCAAGTGATATTGTTGAAGTTTTTTGGGGAGTGGGGGATTCTTCAAGGTGGCACAATTCATCGGTTTCTTTTTCCAGAATTTCACGAATTTATGTGATTTTTTAACAAATTTCCTCGTTTCTTCATTTTCCCCCGCACTCAAAACCACGCCATACACCTAAGGTTAAGTAACATGGTTAATAACTCAATCAGCCTGTGCCAGTGGTCCCAACACTGCTTATTCATGCTGCACGATAAACCTGCAGTGCGAAAGTAATTTTCGAAAACCGTGCTATTGAACCGCTTCTGCTTTTTTGAACACACCTCAATGAAGCACCACAGAGCACTTCCCGGTGCACTAAAGGGCGCATGGGCCAGATCGGCCGCCGTGCGAGCCCCTACAACTCGACTTTTATCCTCTACTGCCCTCCGATTGCAGAAAGACCAAGACCCCAAGGGCAAACCCATCTCTTATCCCCCGCCTCCGTCCACTGTTCAGATCCCCCGATTCGAGGGCGTTCCCAACTACAACCCCTCCGAGGAGGAGGCGCAGCAGGAGAGGCACGAAAAGGCCGTCTCCAAGGTGATCATCACCATCGCCTCTCTTGTCGGTATCTACTTTGGCTACAAGTGGTACGGCCCTTACTCCGAATCGGACGAGGAGCTGCACCGACAGCTGGCCGAGCACCAGAAGAAGAAGAAGGCCGTTGCCAGCGCTGCCGTCCGAGAAGAAGACGGAGCTGCCAACGCCCCCAAGGGCCCCAAGGCGTCTGTTGCAGGCGTCTCATTTGCTGAGATGACACCCGGCCTGTTTGCCTGGGGAGATAACGATGGACACGCAATCAAGGACTCTTACAACGCCGAATCGGAAACCCCCAAGCTGGTGCGATCCCCCGTGCGGATCCGATACTTTGAGGGCAAGCTGCTGCGAGACGTGACTCTTGGAGACGGCTCTGGAGCCGCCATTCTGGATAATGGAGACGTTGTGCAGTGGGGCGACCGATTTGCCGCTCACTCTGTCAAGAACCCTCAAGTTACCCTGCAAGGAAAGGACGCCATCAAGATTGTCCAGTCTCGAAACATGCTGTACGCTCTGTCCAAGGACGGATCCGTGTACTCGTTCCCCGTGAGCAAGGAGCTGCAGGTTGAGGGACCCAAGGAAAAGGAGAACCGAACCCGTTTGATCCCTGGATGGAAGCGAGATGCTAAGATCACTTACCGACAACTGGACTTTGACACTACTCTGGGCATTACTGAAAAGCTGAACGACATTGCTGCTGGCCAAGATCATCTTCTGGCTCTGTCCAACAAGGGCCGAGTCTTTGTTTCATCCACTGGAGGAGCAATTGAGGAGGTCGAGACCGACCCTAGCCCTGTTACTGGTGATTTCGCCGAGACTCTTGTTGGAACTGAGGCTCCTATTCCCTCCGCTGGTCAGTTTGGAATCGCAAAGTTCTCTCATTTCAACACCGCTCCCCGTCCCGGAACTCTTTACGAAATCCGATCTTTCCGAAACGCCGTCGTCACCGATATTGCTGCCGGAGCTTACCACTCCATTGTTCGAGACCAAACTGGCTCCATGTGGGTGTTTGGATCCAACAAGTGCGGACAGCTGGGTCTGGATTACGCCTACGAGTCGCAAAACGTTGCCCTGCCCCGTCAGCTGACCCTCACCCGAGTGTGCAAGAAGGACCAGATGGCTTTGGTGACCCGAGTGGCTGCTGGAGGAGACACCTCTTTTGCAGGCATCAAGGTGGTCCAGGCCGACGACTACAACTCGGCTTCCAACTCTGAGCGAAAGAAGCTGCTCCAGAACACCGCTGAGGTCATCTACTCCTTCGGTGATGGTCTCAAGGGCCAGCTTGGTAACGCTACCTTCAAGCACGTGCAGTCCGCGCTCGTGCCCGTCAAGGAGATCAACTTTTCCAGCGAGTGGAGCGAAAAACTCAACAAGGTGGTCCCTATCCAGGTCAACTACCTGTCTGCTGGCCCCACACACATGGCTGCTGTCCTTGACAACTCCAACGAGATTGCCAAGAGCCAGGATCTCTATCTGTGGGGCGGCAACGAGTTCTCGCAGATCGGAAACGGTAAGCGAAACAACGTGCCCAAGCCATCGCACCTGGTCACCAAACACACCAGTGAAACCGACCCCTACACCCAGCTCATGACCAAAACCAAGATTGCAGGAGCAGAGGTGCAGCAGCAGATTGTTGCCGGAGACGGAACCACGTGTGTTTACTACAAGCGAATGTAGATGTAAATAATAGGATACTGTAACAGAATATGGGGGATGAAGTAGACATTCAACAGGGTGTATTTGGGCTTCAAGTAAGTTGAGAGGAACATGAGCTGCTGTTTAAGGAAAGGCCAGATCAATAACTGTATTCGCAAGGAATTGTACAGGACAGTCATTGTATTGTATAGTTCGAACAGAAGCTACAAACAGTTTATACACAATGGACTCTGCCAACAATCGATTAAAATGACGAGTCATATCCATTTTACGAAATATCTACTCACCAGGTTCTATAAATACCTCTATTCTCATCCCTATAATCCTCCCCATCCATATCCGGTTAGGGTTCAAGGAAGACTGTATTATGAAGGCGATGCAGGAGTGCCATATCGAACCGCAGGGTGACATGGAAATGTTGTCGACGTGTCGTTTTTGGGCTATATTTGCGATAAAAAACACATACACGTGATATAAAAAACGAGCAAAAATACCAGACACCAAATCCCTCCATGGTCATCTCGTTAAACACCCAGATTGAGTCTCCCCGCGACTGTCGTTGCTGGGGCAACCACCCCCCAACTTTATCTCAGTTTCTAAACAGTGTCTCTATCGCGACAACTTTAGAGCGACTTTTCGTCTCAACTTTTCGACATCAACACCCACAACATGTCGTTCTTTCAATCTCTGCATCTCAACACCAACAACTCTCGTACAACAAGGACTTTCAAGCCCTCCACCGCCTCTTCTCCCCCCGCACATCTCCTCAGACAGTATGCTGATGCTACTCTAGGAGCCGGTTCTCTGGCTCAAGCAGTCAAGCTTCCTGAAGGCGAAGATCTGGCCGAGTGGCTGGCAGTTCACACCGTCGACTTTTACAACCAGGTCAACATGCTCTACTCGACCATCACGTCCTTTTGCTCGCCGGCCTCGTGTCCTCGAATGACAGCCACTGACGAGTACGAGTACCTCTGGCAAAATGCGGCATCTGAGAAGTTCCGAAAACCCACCCGAGTGTCTGCTCCCGAGTACATTGAGCACCTCGTGTCGTGGGTCCAGGCCCAGCTCGACGACGAGGCTGTGTTCCCCCACAGACTGGGAGCCCCCTTCCCCAAGAACTTTGTGTCCAGCGTGGTCCCCCAGATTCTCAAGCGACTGTTCCGAGTGTACGCCCACATTTACTGCCACCACTTTGACCAGATCAGCGAGCTGGGTCTGCAGCCGCATCTCAACACGTCGCTCAAGCACTTTGTGCTGTTTTCCAAGGAGTTTGGCGTGGTTGACCAGAAGGAGTTTGCGCCACTAGACGAGCTGATTCAGATTCTTTTGGATGACAAGTCGTAAGCAACGACCTGAAACAAGTGGACAACAATAGTTATGTGACTAACATGGAAATGATGGAACATGTGGAGGATGTTTGTATGGCCCGCAGTTGCCAACAGAATCATTGCAGCTGTCAGGTTCAAATAATTAATGGGTATGGATGAAATGGATGATACTGTATTACATTACAGTATCGTAGTGTAGTTGAGGTGGTTGGGGGTGAAAGAGTTGCATATCATTAGAGGAAGACCAGCAGCTGAAGATGAATGAACGTCAATCGTGGAGGATCAGTACAGTACCGCACGACTGGATGCTGACAACGATACCGTACAATCCTGGTAACTTGATGAATATATGAGTGGAAATATATGAGTTAGAATACATGAGTTCGGATGTATGAATTGGTGCTGTACGATACGTCCACCAGTAAAAAGCTCATACCGATGCTGGTGTATCAACAATGCTTTTTCTGCTATACATTATAGTTAGGGCTTCGAGGAGACCCCAAGCAGCCAAATGAGAATGAGTGCTGATCAAAACATTTCGCTGGTTTTAGTGTCATAGAAAAATGGAATAGCTTGTAAATGGAATGTTTCATGCGTCCAGTACGTAATTACTGGTACGTAGCTCGCCATAGCTGCAGGAACATTTCTTGGTGCAGCATTCACAGCCCGTTTAATCCGTACCTAATTACTGTAATAACTAATAGTTGTCTGGTTTCAGTAGATAATCACACCAGTGAAGTGAACGGCACCAATAACCGATGCAACAAGGGTTTGATGAGTATTCGAATATTTTACCCCGCGTCATATCATCCCCCTTGAGAGTGGCTACTGGGTAATTACGTGTAATCAACGACGTGGACGTATCGTAGCTACCAGAATAAGTATATTTCCACTCCGTCTATCCTTACTCTATAGACTCTTCTTACACACACACACGCTGTCAAGGTACAGTACGAGTACACTACGAACCTCATTGAGAACATTATGCATGAATCCACCTGCAGACCTTAATTTCGGTAAACAGAAACCAGCCCAGTGAGTGATTCAAGGGGGTGGCAATTGTATAGTTGGTCTATGGCGATGAATTAAAGGAACTGTTTCATAGACAGTCTAGCCGTTTCAAAATATGCTCTCTCGTTTCTCCTCCATCAAGTTGCCACTCTCGTTGTTCTCTAGTTCCTCTTCTTGCCTCCCCTTTGCTTATTCTCTCTAACCTCCCAAAGTCGTACGTACTCGAAAGTCGATTAAACGCCAAACGTCAGAAACCTCTCTCCCCAAAAGACCTTCATGACGCTGGATCTGCCCACGCTCCACGACCTGCGGGTCGTTCTGAACGCGGACTTTCTGGCCGCCCTGGCGGCGCTGCTGCTGCTTGCAGTGATTCTCGTGCCTTTGTGCTCGTACATTTCGCTGTATGCGTGGTCCGCCATCTTGGCCTTCAAGCTGCGATCTCCCCCCGCCAACTGGGAAAAAAGCATCGTCAAGGGAGTCCAGGCCAATGGAACGTCCACGCTCTTTGGCTTTGGATTCTGGCAGGCTGCGGCCGTTCGACGCCAGCTCATCCTCCAATCCAACGACCCCTCGTACTACTCGGTCACCCACGTTTCGCGTCGATCCGAAATCGCCATTAGCCCTGAGGACAGAAACACCGAGTTCCGAAACCGAGCCCAGGACTCGGGAGCGCCCCGACGAGTCATCTACGGCTTCTTCCACCCTTACGCCAACGCCGGAGGAGGAGGAGAGCGAGTGCTGTGGGCCGCCGTTAAGGACACGCTCATGTACGACGACAACATCATCTGCGCCATTTACTGCGGAGAACAAGATCTGCCTACACGAACCTCGCCCTCCACTGTGCTTGACGCAGCCGTGTCCAACTTCCACGTGACAGAGCTGGCCGATAAGGAGCTGCGAAAGCGAATCGTGTTTATTGGAATGCGAGGACGACGACTCGTGGATCCTAAGACTTGGCCCCGGTTCACCCTCATGATGCAGGCTGCCGGATCCGTGTGGATGGCCTGGCACGGAATCTCCACCCTCGTGCCTGACGTGTTTGTCGACACCATGGGTTACCCTTTCGCCTACCCTCTCGTCTCTTGGGTCACCCACGTGCCCGTGGCTGCTTACGTCCACTACCCCGTCATCTCCAAGGATATGCTTGCCACCGTGTCTCTGAAGCAGTCCCCCGTCCGAGCCGCACTCGCAGTCGCCAAACTCGTGTACTGGCGTGTTTTTGCCCTCACATACACCTTCGCCGGCTCCTACTGCTCTGTGGTCATGACCAATTCGTCGTGGACCAACAACCATATGCAGCACATGTGGTGGTACAACCACAAGGCCGAGCACATCAAGATTGTGTACCCTCCTTGTGGAACTCAGGCTCTGTCGGAGATTTCCATGTCCGAGGAAACCTCAGCCCGAAGCCCCAACATTGTCTACATTGCTCAGTTCCGACCCGAAAAGCGACACGACATTGTCCTGCGCGAATTCAACAAGTTCTACAAGGAGTACACTGAAAAGTACCCCAACCAGCCCGCTCCCCATCTCACCTTTGTGGGAACTGTCCGAAACGACGATGACAAGTCTAGAGTCTATCTTCTGCGACTCCAGGCCCGAGACCTCGTCAACCCCGACTCGGTGTCGTTTGTTCTGGACGCTCCCTTTGACCGAGTCAGAGACATTCTCCGAACTGCCTCCATGGGTGTCAATGCCATGTGGAACGAGCATTTCGGTATTGTCGTGGTGGAGTACATGTCTGCCGGCTTGATCCCCGTGGTGCACAACTCCGGTGGACCCAAGTGTGACATTGTCGTTCCCTACGAGGGTCAGTCTACTGGCTCCAGCGGCACTCTTTCAGCCATGCCATCATCCACCTCCATCCGATCCCACTACGAGGCGGTCCCTCCCGGCCCCACAGGCTTCCATTTCAACTGCCCCGGCTCTGATCCTACTACCGACTCTGGCCCCAGCTACGATGGTGAGCCCATCGGTTCGCTCAGTGAGACCCTGATGCGGGCCTTTGAGCTGTCCGAGTCGGACACACACAACATGCGAGCTCGAGCACGAGAATCGGTCAAGAAGCGGTTCTCCAACGAGCAGTTTGGATCACACTGGCAGGTGCGAATGCGAATTCTCGACAAGCTGGAGAAAATCCGACGGGGTCACCGACTGACACGTGGCGATTTTGATTAGAGGAGGAGATGTACAACACACACAAAAGAAAAGCAAATAGCGGCAGTAACCAGGCTGCTGAATGAATTATATTACGAGAAGCGAGAGTCTAAGTAGATTGTAGGTTGTTGGATGACGCGCGGGAATACGTCCCCAGCTTGAAAAGAAATTGATATTGATATGTACATGTTCGCCGAGTGAGACCATTTCAGCTTATCAATGCGAGTGCAATATGATGCATTTGAATAGGATCTGATAAATCGCCAGGTGTTCTGATGTATCTCCCTAGCAATATTATCCAAAGCTGTACAAATCCGTACAAATGAAACCCTGGTGCAATACCTGTTACTACCGGTACTGTACTCTACGACTGACTCGAGCTATTTCTTGAAAGTAATATTACAGTACTGGTAGTTCTCCGCAATGGTTGGCCATCTCGTAGATGTGTGTATAATTACTGAAGGAATGAATGAACAGCTCAGGAGACTATCAGTAGGCTTCACAGAGTACAATTTTTCTATTTGAACGACACGACAATTGCACCAAATATTACCCCTTCTTTTACCAAATCCGATCATTCTTGACATTTTCACTAAAACAGGATATTTTTCATCTCCTTCGTTTTCGTCGTCAATTACTGCGTGCTAACATTAGTCCGGAGAAAGCGAGCCAGTGTAAGTTTAATATTAGTGACGATGATGACGATAGAAGAGTAAGGAGTTGTGACAATAGCCCGTTTCACAATATGCCCACCCCTGTCTCACTACGAGATTCTCAGAGATCCCGTTTACAACAATTGCTACACTTTCAATATATGATCTGCTCGGTGGAACACAATAGAAGCCACCTATTGTTACCCCTAGTCCAAGCAACCCAAATAAAAGCGGCTTAAATGCACGACGTGCATGAGATTAGGCATACACAGCCTTTCAGCACGCGTCAAAAATGGGTAGGAGCAAGGGAAATGGTGGGTTTGGAAGCAAGCGATCATACGACTGCAACAGGTGACTTTTCGAGACACAATTGTCTTGTATGAGACATGAAAACTCGAGAAATATACACAAGTACATTTAATTATTTTGCCAAACTAAAGTTGAGTATGCCCCTGAAGTTCAATTTCGCGGGGTGGCTACGTCATCGAGATTTAGCTTTGAGACCAAGGCGGCAAAAGGCTCCAAATTAAGGGCCGACAATGTCAACATGGGGTGATCGTGTACACTTGGAAAATGAAAATACACTATACATTAACTATTTAGCACCAGAAGTGGTCTCGGGGAGGCCATCGGCAAAGAAGAGAGAGCCCTTGCCCTCAGGCTGGGACTCGGACAGAGGCTTGAGGTCGTCAGTAGTTCCGTAAGAGCCAGTGGCCTTTCGCGAGGGGGGACCTCGCTTGCCGGTGGAAGACACAGAGTACTTTCTCTGTCGCTCCACAATATCGTGGGCGTCGGCATCCACCTCGGTGTGGTCCCGAGGGGCGTTCTGGACCACGTCACCGTCCTCTCGGTGGTTGGACATGGTCAGCCGTCGCTCCACATTCACGGGAGTTCCGGCATGGGCAGGAACGAACTCTTCCGTTTCTGTTTTGAGAGTGTTTCCAGAGTCGGGGTTTTCGGCGTCGTACTCAAACACTTCCTCGTCTCCTGCCGCCGCGGCCTGGGCAGCCTTGATCTCGGCCAAGCCAGGAAGAGCAGGGCCCTGGTCCACGGAGAACTTTCGAGAGTTCTGTCGCGACTGCACTCGGGGCACCTCGCCCACATGCTGATTCTCCTCGTAGTCATCGATGGTCTTGTTTCGAGGGTGGTCGTAGCCAAAGTTGGACTTCTCGTCAACCAGAGGGTCCTGCTTGACAGCGTCGCTTGGGCTCTCGAACTCGTCGGGCTCGTCAAACACCTGCTGTGGGTTTTCCATGTGTTTTCGGTGGGCCGAAGCCAGCAAAGATCCAGATGACATTTCTCGGGCGGAGTGGGGGAGAGCGGGAATGGCGTCGGTGGTAGTCGTGGTGTTGGTTACGACAGATGTGTTGGCACTATCGGTGGCGTCGATGTGCGGCGTATGGGTGGAAGCTGTAGTGTTGTGGCTGTTAGGGTTGTTGTTGGCCTCAAAAGTTCCGGTGGGGATTGCGTTGGAAACCGAGTTGGAGCCTGCGCTTGCTGGAACTTCACTGGTGTGGTTGTTGAGAGGGTTGTCAACGTTGTTGTTCAGGTCAACGTTATTGCTGTGGCCATTTACTACTGCCCGCGATGGAGCAACCCTAGGGGCATTAAACTTTAGTGCTCGTGCACGCACATCCTTAATCGCCGTAAGGGTCTGAATGTCCTTCATCCACTGCTGCATAGCGTCCGCGGACTCCACACGGAAGACCCAGTTGTGGCCTCGCGATGAGTCGCCCTGCTTGGTCTTGAGCACAAATTTGTGCGACCCAGATGACGACTTCGAGTCGGCCGAAATCTGGCACTCATCCAGAGCCAGCGACATGACTGGCACGGGGTGTTTGGCCCGGTCACCGCTCTTGAACTCATGCAGAAACGACGGCGTAAGCACGTAGAAGGCCCGGCTGTAGCTCTTGAGGTACTTGGACCGTCGTTCGAGCTGTCCGGATCGCAATTCGCACGTCAGAGGATCACCTCGGTAAGGGTACTCAATCTCGTCCAGGGATCGCGACGGGGTCGACGTGTCGACGAAGTTGGGGTCAGTGGTGACAAAGGCAGTCCACTCGGCGGCGGGCTCACGGGCCACAAAGCCGTCGACGACAAGCTTGTCCACCAGCTGCTGCAGAGAGGTTGCGGCGGCGGAGTTGAGCTGAGCAAAGTGGTCCAACGCCTGCTGGATCTCCATGACCACCACCTTCTCCAGCTCCTTGCCCGAGTTTTGCAGATTGTTGTACGCGTCCTGCAAGTAGTTTTCCTCCGAAATTTGTCGGCCCAGCTGCTTCTCGAGCTGGTATCGGACCAGGGCCGGGTCTTGCTTACCCTGTAGAGGTGCTCCGCTGGTGAGCACCTTGACGGCTTGCTGGAGTGCGCTCACGTGCTGCTCGGTGAGGCCCTGCTCCTTGGCGTAGGTGTTTTTGAAGTCGGATGCCAGGCCCTTGATCTCCTTGATCTTGACCAGCAGGTCACGTCGCAGATCGTCGAGCCGAGGAATCAAGTTTTTTGCCAGCTCCTTGGCCAGCTGCGACGCGTGCGCTGCCTGAGTACGGTGGTACCCAATCAGGTCTCCGGGCAGATCAGCAATGGAGCCGTGGCCGTAGGGCTGGAACATGGCTCGAATGGCCTCGTCTTCGTGCGAGCCGCTGCTCTGGTGGAAGCCACCGGCCCACAGAGAGCCCGAGGTGGACTTGGCGGCCACGGACTTGGTGTCAGTCACGTTAGAGTCGGTGGGGTCAAGAGCCTCACGATCCTTCTGGACCGTGTGCTTGGACATGTCGGCGGTGCCGTTGGCGAAAAAGGGGAAGTTGACGGCGGTTCCCAGGCGCACATGCTGGCGACAGACCTCCTCTTGGACGGAGACAGCTTCCTTGAAGTAGACGAGTAGGGCGCGGATGATTTTACGCCAGGCGGAAAAACGGTTGGCGAGAACCTCGGTGGGGTTACCGTTGATGGGCACGGGGCAGTATGCCACCGACAGCGTGTCTGTGGCGTCCATGGTGCGAAAAGAGATGTTGTGGAGGAATAACCCAGACGGTCAGCCGTGTGTGCAGTGGGTGGATAGGAGGACAACAAAGTTGTGGCGCGGCTGGGAGTTGGGCATACCCAGATTGATGGGAGGTGGAAGCGGAGTCCTGTACATGATGCAGCAATTAGTGTGCGACAGTGGGCTTCTTTGGCGTGCGGTTGCCCGTTTTAGTGTTTGCCGAGAGATACGAGACGCGGCCATTGTGAGAATATTATCTTTCGGGGGCTCTACTGTTTCTTTGGGTCGACCCTGATTCGCGCCATGGGGCTGTTATTCCCCCTCATACCTCGACCATGCTATTTTTACTTGGCTTTTGAATTTACATTTACCTTTACTTTCACATACAGGATATGATATGCCGAGTCTGAATGCAGCCCGCCCTAATAGTGTCAGGAGCATACATACACACAGACATACGCTATGCGAAAAAAGTATGGCCCAAAAAGTAAGGTAGCCACTGGACTCAGGGACAGGTTTGATAGCTGCTACCGTACGTGGGTGGAGACGAATACTGACCGGGGGATGGATGAAGAGGGGTACCAAGAGTACGAGGGCCACAATTGGCACACACACACCCTCAGGATCCTGGGCCCTTGTATGACACCTCGTCACCAAACACTCAGCCCACCAGCAAAGGCTATCCGCTGAAAGCTAAAGTTGCAATTGGACAGAGAAACTCTTCTAGAAACGGCCGGGTAAGAAAGCTGACGTGCATATAATGGGATTAATGGGGCGTGGAGGGTCATTGTCTAGAAAATGAAGGCAGCAAAAAAAGTGCAGGCTGCATCCGCCCTCAATTGCATTTCAGCCGAGGGCCGTCAAAACATTACAAATTGAAAGCCCTCGTATTGTGCTCCAAGCCAACGCTCCACCCTGAGTTTAACTGATACTTTTCAGACAATTTCGATCGACGTTTGCAGGGGTAACTTTATGGGAAAACAATAATAACGATGCAGGTCTGTGTTGTGCTTGCGAAGACTTGATCGGGATCAGGCGTATTCGGGCCAGCCCCAATTGGGCAATCGACACTTGGATGCACTCTGATTCGTCCGTCGTGGTTCATTACGTCACTGCTTTGGGTCTTGGTGTCTCTGTCAAGTCCATTGTTATGTATCTCGTGCATGTTTAGAGATAGACCTGAAGTTTATACGCACGGCGATGTGAGTCGGGTGCAAAACCCTGGACAAGAATGAGTGCGAAAAAAACTGCACCAATCTCGCAATAATTGCAAACGAAATGCTACATCTGACTTAGACGGGAATTATCCCGGGCCGCAGTCGCTAAAGAGATGTCAGATGTCATATTTTCGTATAACTTCAATACGTCATTTTGCCAAGCCCAATTATAGCTCATTTTATAGATGATGCTACGGCACGGCAGAGTTACACTGTAGCACCGTAGATGTGCGTGGTGATAGATTTATGTTCGATACCACCTGGGTCTCGTACAGCTATGGCTCGATGGGTCGCATCAGACACATTTGTACGCGTACAAACCGTTACTGCAACATGAACAAAGGATTTGGACAATTTAATTCTTCAAATGGCGCTAAAAGTGAGGCTGCCGCAGTCCGTTATTAAAATATAACTCCCATGACCGTTGTATCGTACGAACATGGTGATGCCACTCTCACACACACTGTAACTGCGACTGTAATATCATCATGGTATCGAACCATTGATCGCCCGTACAAGTTGCTTTCAAGCTTGAAAAATCGAGAGCAAGTTCTTGAAATGACGGTTTGATATGTTGCAATAGTGGGGTATCGTAAGTCTGTTTCAGCCATCTCCTAACCAGGCACTGTGCGAGTACTTGAGCTCCCAAAAGTAAGGCTATTAAATAGACAGTTTGTTAACTAATACAGTAAATACAGAAAGCTTCACTCTAACTACCGTACCGTAATCCCATAACTCCTTTTCCACCCTTGACTGCTCAAAACCAATCTTCTGAAACTGTAACGCATTTCAACATATGAAGACGTATCCACAAATATTTACAAGTCTTACAGATGTCAGCATGATCCAAGTATCGCCCTTGCACTCACACCTCTTTGGACTTGCCTAATCCGTCAAGCAAGCCGCACAGTGGATCCCCACATTAGTGTGTACTGAATAATGCTTAGCTTTACAATACGGGGTTTAGCTACCAGTGCATCGCTTCGTGCACCTGTCAATTTTTTGTTCGCATGTTGAAATACTTATATATATATAGTTAGACCGGATGAATGGATCTACCCTTAGCCTGTAGCCTTTTACCTACCTCGTTTCTTCCTGTGCCTCTTACAACTTGGGAAGCTTCAAGCTCTTGGAGATCATGGCGGAACCAGACAGAGTGAAGATGAAGGTGGCCACATGCACCTCAAGGAAGGTGCCGGCAAACAGCACGCCCAGGGGCAGCTGCTCGTTGATGTAGCCCTTGGACACCCAGTAGGCCATCATGCCGACCAGAGCCAGAGTGGTGGGGATAGGAGTACCCTCAAAGTACTTGGACTTGCCGGTCTTGTCCTTGGGGATGTTGGCGACAGTCACGTTGAATCGGGCCAGTCGCGACAGACCGCACAGCACAAAGATGGTGAGCAGAACGGTGTCGATGGTGGATTTGGCGCCAATGGAAAAGGCAATGGATGCAGGGGCAACGCCGAAGGAGATGAGGTCGGCAAGCGAGTCCAGCTCCTGGCCCATCAGACTGGCCTTCTTTCTCCATCGAGCCACTCGGCCGTCAAAGACATCGAAGAAAAAACCGAGGGGCACGCACCACATTGCTCGCACAATGTACTTTGTGTCCTGGGTCTCGTTGAATCGCATGCACTGGATGATGGCCATGAAGCCGCAGAAGCCGTTGAGCATAGTGATGTAGTCGGCCATGTGCAGCTGGCGGATCATGGAAAAGTGGTGGTTGTCCTGGGTGAACTCCACAATGTCCTGCTCATTGGGGGCCTCAGGCTGAGGGCTTGGGCTCAGGAAGGAGCCTCGTCGTCGGATTTCAGACATGTTTCGTGTGGTTTCTACTGGTTGGTGTGGGCGCGTCAATTGTGGGTGCAAAAATAAAAGGCGCCGGAAGGAGTTTGTGCGTAAAGCGGGTTATCACTCACGAACAGAAATGTGTGTTTGCTGGGGTCGGTACGCAAGAAACAAAAGTTGCCACAGACTGATGGGGAGGAGCATGAAAATGCACCAGGATAGTCTTCACAAACATTTGGGTTGGTCACGTGTATGCACTCTGCTGTGTGTCTGTCTGTAAAATTGGGGGAGAGTTAAAACAAGACTTGTGTGAGATAGACTATTATAGACAGCTTGTTGAGGTGCGTGAGCCATCGTATATTAAACACTGCCCCCTCTACAACACGACACTACCTCCGTAGCAATTACACAGACCCACCCAGTGGCCACCTCGGCCAACTCGTTTGCTCTTATCATGCACCCAACAGCCCCAACCCTACAACTCGAAATTTTCGCCTACTCCTATCCTGCTGCTGCTGCTTGCCAGAGGAAAACGGAGCTGGTAAAAATAACCTTTTTGGGTGTGAAACAGAGGCGGAGTCGACCGACGATGCGTTGGTTAGCTTGCTGTTAACGGTTTTATTGTCCATGTGTGTGTTTTATTGTGCCGTGTGACACGCGTGTCCTGCGATTGCTCATTGGGGTACAGCCGCACCTGCTACCGTACAGCAGCCCAGTCAAAACGAGCCCTGTCATTGTCAATATAGCCCGTCTTTAAACCTTGACCAGAGGCCCCAAGTTCAATTAGCGAGTCGGAAACCAATTAGAACGACAGTTGTGCCAACGAGGCATGGTGAGGTGAGGTGTTTTTTTTATATTTTAATCCAGCTTGCGGGATATCTATCGTCTTTTGAATTGATGCGAGCGGCCATGGAGGGGAGCAGCTCCAGCAACAGCTTGGCGATTGCGAGACCCCCTGCACATTCCGATCCAGCAACCAACTGACAGCGCTTGAGAGATGTCGTGCTTCTAGATCAGCAACAATGTTGTATCTAAACCGGGTACCTTGAACGACAGGTAACTGTCCAGAAATACAACAGAAGACCGTAGAAAAACACAGTTAGCCTGCGTTAATTGTGAGTGATTAAATTGGCGCGAGAATGCCCGACTAACAGTAGCCAGGTACAGTATCTGTGACACCTTCATATTCATTCACCTGGAAATGCAAACATGAAGACACACATGCACAAGAGCAGACGTCAATTCAAGGTTATCTATTGTTCCATTGTTTCAAGTTTAGCTGCTGTATCGAATCGTTATCTGGTAGCTACTCGGACTGTAATTACAACTCCTGCACCCGTGCCCTTATCTTCTGGCTAATTAATAAATTAATATGGAACTAGTGCTATCGACACCGCCGTGGTCCATGCTGTAATTACAAACCGGCTGGACGGGTGACTCAAACCGTCACTGGTAGATGTCTCTTCTATTACACTCTGTTACACGTCATTCTTATTTGGTCTCACGACCCCATGTGGATCTGAAATAGTGGATGAGAGACACCAGTGGATACCTGGTACATTATGTACAGTACCAGTACTGTAGGTACTCGTACGTAGGTTATAGCCGCACCATGTAAAATCAAATCTACACACACCTTACAGTCATAAATAAAAACGAGTATACATATTTACCAAGGGCATACAAGTGCACTCACGTACGCGCAAACACTTCAACTTCGTCCATAACGACCCATGATAGTAGGCTGCAACTCCTCATCAGGACCACCGCCAAGAAGAGCCTCGCTTCGAACAACACTAATGAGCTCCTTGGCCACCTTACTGTCAATATCCTTTCGGGCATTGACCACAGCCTCAAAGAATGACAAGGGACAGTCCCAGAACTCGGCCTTGAGCTGTGTGTACTTGTCTCCAAGTTCCTCAATGGGCGACTCCAGAATCCACAGTAGGTGTTCAAACACCTTGAATACCTGCTGCACATGCTCTCGCGACGAATGGTGCTCGTCGAAGAAGTCGTACATTTTGCCAATGTCCTGCTTGATCTGAACAGATGCCTTGGGCAGCTTGAGCGACACCTTGTGGTGCTTGCCGGACTTGAGTGACTGCAGGTAGTGCAGCACAGTCTCGTCCAAAAGATCGTCCAGGAACACCTCAATCAGAAGAGGGTTCATGTGAGACTGAACATCACCGTAGTACTCAGCCAGAGTATCCGTGATCTGAGACATGGGGATACCCTTGTACCACGCAGAAGCACCGATAGTGGAAGTCTCGAACAGAATGTCAAATGCAGGTTTGAGATCGGAAAAGATTATCTCGATCAGTGAGTTGGTGCACAGCTTGGCAAACGCCACGTAACCGTCGGACACGGTCTCCAGAGTGCTGCTGATCTGAGTGGAGTACTTTTGCGACACAACAGGAGCCACCTTGGAACTCAGGGCCTCAGTGTAGTCTGCGCCTCGAATCTGGTCGTTTGCAAGCGCAATCATGTAATCGACCAGACCGGCATTGTTCTGCAGCTCGTCGTCGGAGTCGATGTCCTGTCCGTTGGCCTGTGCCTTTTCGGCCTCCTTTCGCTTCTTCTTATCTCGAAGCAGCTCGGCCACACGAATCTCCTTCTTGACCTCCTTAGTCATGATTGCTTCCCAGGACGCCTGTCGATCCTTGAGCACGTTTCCACACTCCTCAACGACACCAGCGAGAATTCGGCCCTGCTGAGAGTCAGCGGCAACCTCAATCTGCTGGGTAATCATCTTGAAAGTAATCACCTCACCCTGTAGAGCGTATCTGCCGTCATTGTCCATCTCGGGAGCATTGTCTCGGTTAATAAAGGCCTGTCGTTCAGTAGTGGCCAGGTTCTCCATCCACTCGTTCAGCTTGTTGACAATGAGCTTCATGTAGTCGTCGTACAGATCGTTCTCCTTGCCGTCTAGGAGCGGAGGCTGTAGTTGTTCCTTGGGCACAGAGAAACCCTTCTTCATCGTCTCGTAGTAGTCCTTGACGTAGTTGAGGATTGCCAGAATGGATTGCGCGTCAGGGTCAGTTGCCAGCACCTGGTCAAGCAGATTGTGAGTTTCCACGTGGTAGAATTTCAAAACTGTGTCAAAAATTTGCCATCGTTTGGGCACCAGTGCTGCCAGTTCTGTACGGGTGAGCTCCAGATCAGTGTAGATCCACGCCAGGTTCTCCAGCAGCGTTTGGCAGTCTCCGGGGAACGACTCAATGCATGCTTCAAACGAGTCTTTGATGGATTTCTCCATGGCTCGCAGGAAAAGAGTAGGGTAGCCTCTGGGGGATCGAGGAGCGACATTGTTGCCCAAAGTCACGTTCATGAGGTTGTTTTTGGCGTTACCGTTGCTGTTTCTGCCGCCTGCCGCGTTACCGTTGCCGTTCATATATCTTCCTCCGCCGTTCTGTTTGGCGGCCTTTCCGTTGACTTCCAGTAGAATGGTGGCCTTGAGGTCTTCTCGTTCCTCGAGATCAATGATTTTAGCAAGACGGACCACCAACGACGTGTTTCCGCTTCGAATGAACTCGAGCAGGTTGCCGCCCACGTCTTCGACCACTCGATCAAACTTGGCAATGAGTGGATCCAGAGGAGCAAAGTGTTTGATGGTAGTTCTTCGAGTGTCCTCACTTGCGCGTTCCGAGTGAAACATTGCCTGGTCGCGAAAGTCGCGCATTTCAGACAGCATGTAGTGGATGGTGAGCAGGTTGGGCACGCGTGAGTCTAGCTGCGCCTCGATGCCTCCCTGGCCGTCTCCACAGTCGTCTTCAATCATGTCATTGACCTGCTGGATGCGACCGTGTAGGCTCTTCATGTTGTCGGCAAACTCCTGGGTCTTGATGAAGTTTCTGTGGATGTTGGCCAGCCGGTTGATTTTCTCAAAGTCTCGCACTGACAGCTGTGACTCGGAACACAGCCTGTCGATTTTCATCAGCTCGCCCTTGATTTCCCCCATGATACGCTTGGAGTCGGCCAGTTTGATGACAGCACCGCCCGTCGAGTCAATGTGTGATTTGACCTCCGCCTTGAGCTGGACGTCAATGGCCGCCTTTTCTCGCTGCAGACGTTGGGTGATGAGCTCCACCTTGTCCAGGTCATCGGACCGTTTCAACAGCTCCGCCACTCGCGCCACTGCGCTCTCCATGACGGCATCTTGCGGGTGGATGCTGCCGTGAACCGAAGCCTGTGACGATTGCATTGTTCGTGTTATGTGTGTGGTGGTGGTGGTTAGTGTATGGTATGGAGACACCGTTTCAGCATTGAGCGGTAATATCATGACGTACTCGAGATGGAGCTTATCCTAGTTAAGGTGGGGGTGTTAACAAATTGTCAAGTAAATTTTGTTGGGACAATGCTCGGAGCTAGACCCCCTCGGAGTTAAAACAGAGCTATAATATGGAAGGGGCGGAGTGTGTAATTTGACGGTGGGAGAAGGTGTAGCGGAGATATTTGAACAGAGATGTAGTCGTGCGTGTACTATTTATTTCCGGCAAGAATTATCCATTTCGAGATGGAAATGCGAGTGTTATGGTCTTGTGTGGTTTTCCCACAAATTGGCTGGAGAAGTTCAGTAAAGCCATCTGCTGGATCAGCTTAATTTAACACGAGAGCGGTAAAATGGGGAAACGATGGAATTGGAAGAAGATGCACATGTCACTATGATCCCCTCGTCTGGTGTAATTTCCAGAGTAAAATACATGACATGGTTGTTTACATTTGTTTTCATTTAAGAGCGTATTCTTGGGTGCATTATTATTAGTGATTCTCCAAGGAGGTCCATTCGAATGTACAGTATTAATATGAAAAGTGGGCAACATTAGAAGAATACAAAAGAGTGCTCTTGCAATTTGTCTTCTTGGTTTGTTTTGCAGCGCTTACACCATACCTGGTACATAGGTATTCAGCTTGTCATGACTCTACTCCAACGATCCCGAACACCAGAACCACTTCCAGACCCGGTATGAACATTATAACGATACCATTCGAATCCTCTGAAGTCTAGGAACGCGATGGTCAACTTGTTTTATCCAATTCGGAAAACCAGGACCTTTAGAGTGTTAAACACCCATCCATTTTACCATCTCATTGTAGCTACCGGTACTCGTACAATACAACTAGTGATACCACTAACTCACGTCTTAACTATATACAATACTCTTACTTTCGTCCCTTTGTGGGATCAACGTGGACTCGGTTGGCCACGGCCGAGTTGTGGATGACCAGGGTCTTCTCCATGAGCGAAGAGCCCTTGGACTTGATGACGGACGCAATCTCCTCGCCGAGTCGGACCGAGAAGGATCGGTTGGGTCGCTTTTCCGCGTTTTCAAGCGACCACTTCCACACGATTCGTCGTCGCTGACGCTCGGTAATGGGCACGGGGTACTGCACCTTTCGGGCTCCGACGGGAGTCGACTTGATGACACAAACGGGAGCCACGTCGTCAAACACCTGCTTGAGCAGAGGAATGGGGTCCTCCTTGATCATCACCTGGGCCAGCTCAAGCGCCTGGTAAAAGTGTCGTCGGGCAGCGTTCTTTCGTCCGTGCTTCATGACCATGTTGATCAGATGCGTCTCAAACTCGCCGTCCACCTTGTTGGGGATGGGCTCGGCCTTGAGAGCCTCGGCCTCGGCCATCTGCTCGTCGGTGGGCACAAAGAGCGCCTTTTTGCCGTCCTTGCCGGTGATGACCTGCTCAAACTCGGACTCGGCGGTGGGGTCAATGAGAGAAATGGGGTTCACCTTGTTGGCAGAAACGCTGGTGAAAAATCCGGAAATGACCTCCTCCTGTCGGTAGTTCTCCAGCAGCTCTCGGAACTTTTGCATGTCCAGAGCCTCCTTTCCTTCAAACTTTTCGGTAGACAGAGTCTTGGCCTTGATATCGTCCAGCAGCGCAATCCACTGTCGGGCATGGGCCTCGGCAGTCTCGTCAGCGATGGGCTTGACGGCGTTGGTCTTGGTTCGCTGCGTGTACTTGGCCACAATCGCTTCTGTGTCCTCCTCGCCCAGATCGCTGTTCACAGCCAGCTCCTGCACCAGGGCCTTTTGGTCTCCGTCGAATCGGTCTGCTCGCACGTTCAGACCCACCAGGATCTTGGCGGGCGACGCCGAGGCGTATCCACGTCGGCCCGAGAGCCGCGCTAGTCCAGTCGATATTCTCAGCATGTTGTGGAGGTGATGAGATGTGGTGTGAATGTTCAGAGAGTGAAAAGTTAGTTTGAGTTGGGAGGTGAATTTTGGGGGACTTGAGGGGGTTCAAAGTAGGACGAGAAAATGAAATGTGGGGAAGATGGATGTGTCAGGTAAAAATATGGCTAGTTTTGAGTACATTTACGTTTTTGTTTTTTCAAATTTCGGCTGTTTCTGCCAATTATACACTTGCTTCCATTCCCCGTACAAGTTGCAAAAAAAGCATGCACTACCGTTCTGCTGTTTGGTCTGATGTGAAATTTGACGTGAAATTTCGGTCACTCGACTTTTTTAGACTTTTCCAGACGGAGATACAAGTGTCTATATTTTGGTGCATATAGCTCCAGTAGAGAGGAAAATCTGATAAAATGATATAGACGCCTATTTATTAACTCTGTCAAATTCTCAGCACAAAATCAGTTCACGAAGGTGTTCAAAAACACCCTTCATTTTTGTTTGGGGAAAAACAAGGTTTGCTTAGTTATCAGGGTAGGATTTGTTCCTAAAGGGGTTGATTTTGGTGTAAAGAATAAGGGATTCTATTTTTGAAGATCGTCTCATAATCAACTCGGTTTTGTGATTCTTTTAAGCCATTCTCCACTCGTCTACCATTCTTCCCCATCATTTTGGCCACACACTTCGCATCCTCTGATTTTCTCTCCTCCCACCTCCACCAATAAAGTTCTCACCACTGAACATTTTCATTTTCATCATCAAAATGCTCAGACTGGCACACAAAAGCAGGGTGCTCCAGCAGCTCGCCCCAGTTCGAGCCGCGGTTGTTTCTCGAGTTCGAGTCCAGGCCCGGCCCTTCTCCGACTCGGCCGAGCCTCCTTCTTCGACTTCCTCGGAGAAGCCTTCTTTCCGAACTGCCAACAAGCCCGTTGAGTCTGCTACTCCCGTTTCCGACACCACCCCCGAGGCCCCCGCCGTGGATGCCTCCCTGATGCCTCGAGTAGAGCGTGTCGAGGAGGTCCATTTCGAGCCCAAGTACGTGATGGACGAAAAGACTCAGAAGGCCCTGGACACGATTGAGGAGCTGGGCCTCAAGACCCGACAGAACATCGATCCCGAGCGATTCAGCGACGAGGAGCTCCAGCCCGAAAACTGGACCGGTCTCCCGTACCACGAGATGATCGCCCGACTGCACAACCGGCAGTTCAAGCTCGGATCGGAGTACTCCCAGAGCGAGGAGGAGCTGCGACAGCTGGTTGTGGCTGGCCGAGCCGCTGGAGCCGACGCTGCGGTGATCCGATCGGCCTACTACGCCAAGCAGAGCACCATTGAGAAGTATGAGGAGGACGACGACATTGCTGGACACGACCACGTCAACGACTTCATGTACGACGATATCCCCACCGCTGGTCACATGCAGGTGGAAAAGGCGCGAAAGATTCGACACTTGCAGCGAATGTCTGCCTACGTGCTCCCTCGACTTGTCGACTACCACGTGCCCTTTGACGTGGTCGAGGCCGACAAGAAGCAGTCTCCTCTGACCTTTAAGTACACCTCGTACACCGGAGAGGAGGCCGACGAAGAGGTCAAGGTGGTGTGCTACTTTGACCCAGCCAACCTCGGTCTGTCCGACAAGGGCCTGCACAAGTTCAAGCTGCTGGCAGGACAAAACTTTGACCATCTGACCGGCCAGTGCAAGTTTGCCAGCAAGCGACACCCTTCTGCCCCGGAAAACAAGCACCAGGTGCTTTCGCAGATTCTCAAGCTCAAGGCCGAGGCCGAGAGCGGAGACTCGTTTGAGGACGTGCCCCTGGACACTCGACACGCTCGAAACAAGGCCGAGCGAATCGCCAAGCGAGACCGATACCGACTGGCTCGTTTCCCCGAGGAGTGGAACCGGCCTGAGGATAAGACCAAGCAGACGGCTTTCAAGGCTCTGTTCGGTTAATGTATATAGTAAATGAGGACGGAACATGCAAAGAGAATCTGAGTGTGCGGAGTAATGTGACAAGCGGAGCATATGAGCACGTACAAGTCGTACGAGAACGTACGAGAACGTAATCCGAGTATGTTGGTAGTTCTTCAGTAGTGAGTATGAATATACACAAGTATGCAGATATCGTAGATGGGCTGTTTCAAGCCAAAACATATTAGCAGTATGAAAACACTTCTACTCTAATTATACTGTCTCACTAGAAACGCTTGCAGTATCAAGATCCTGTGTTCTGGTTATGAAGAAAGTGTACCAGAATACATAATTTACTCCAACACCAGCCTACTGTACTCGCCTCGTGATCCCATATACGTTATCCTAGATACTGATAAATAATCCATTGATGCCTGTGCATCTCATCTCATCTCATCTCGGCTCTACTCCGTCTTGAGCCGTTTAGCCTCTCTATCTTCTTCTGTTTCTGCCACTGCTGCTGCTGCACCGTTTTGATGTGCGCCTGCTGGCTTGTCGTTCTCCTTTTGTGTATCTTCCTCCGCCTTCTTGGTTGTATCTGATGGCTCTTCGGTCTGCTCCTTCTTGTCCGGCTCGCCACCCTCATGCGTTGGGTCCGTTTCCTCCGTCTTTTTCGTCTCTGTGACTGTCGTCAGAAGATCTCCCTGCGCCTCGGCCTCCTTGGCCTGTCTCAGCTCCGATGCAACGTCGTTGGGCACGTCGTGGGTCGCCATTTCGGCTGACAAGTCGGCATCTGTCATTTCCACAGACACATCGTGGTGCTCAGCCGAAAGCTCTCCTCCAGAAACGTCCGCCATTTCCACAGACACATTCTCTTGTGATGTGTCCGCCTGCGGCACTGGCCGCACGCCATCATCCTGATCGTCTGCAGTGTCAGCATCAGTCTCTTCTCCTCCGGCATTTTCGGCCTTGAAGGTGTCCTCTTCGGAAATCCACGGAATCGGCGTCAGCACAATACCCGTGTCAGGCTTGATTTTCTCGCCGTCCTCGACCGTGGGCACGTCGTGAATGTCCACACTGACAGCGCCGTAGTCGTCTATAGACGAGGACACCAACATGACTCGTTCCAATGCCCGCAGGAACTTGGCAAGGTGGTTTTGCGGATAGAACTTGAACGGGTCCGTCAGAAGCTCGGCCATACGCTGCAGGGTAAATGGCGGACTGTTCTGGAACTGTGGCGCGTCCAGGAGACCGACTATTCTGTTGATTTGCTCCTTGGCCTCCTCCTGGTGACCGGTCACCGCGTTGACCACCATGCCGTCCTTGATGGGATCGTACGAGTCACATATCTCCTTGATCAGCTGTTGCACGTGGCCTCGTTGCTCCTCCCAGCTGGGCATTGATCCTGCCTCAATGGCGGTCTTGAGACTGGATATTGCTGTGTTAGTAAAGGAAGGGTGGTTGTGTTTGTGTCCGCCTGACATGTGGTGTGTGGGTAGCTGTGCTGTCACGTTTTCAGCTTTGTAGATGCCCGATACTCACCTCCTGCGGTTTCCACGGTCATTTTTTTGGCGCTCAAGATGTGGTGATGTTAATGATGAAAGAGTGGTGCATTACATCCTCGTGTGTCTCCCACATGAAGTTTAATCGTCACACGACAAGGACATGGTTAGAGCTTAGCTAAGATAGTACGAGCAAGGGTGTATGTTAGTTACAGATGTGGAGTAGAGAATGTGGGTTTTGAAAGTGATAGGCTTTGTTTCTGAGCACTTTTGGCTCGACACTGTGCATGTTCTTAGTGATTAACGCTGTTCACGAGACATTTTGTTATTACTTGGTATTTGTTGATCAAACTGTAATTTGTTGACCTGTTTAGTTGGTTCCTGAACAACGCTTCAACCTTACTCATCCCTCTCCTTCAACTCCTTCACTGAATACTCCTGGACACTATGAGAGGAAGAGGAAACATTCTTGGCCTCCAGAGTATCCGTAAAATCAGGGCTCGTCTGTCCAATCAGAATGATGCCGTTCTTGTGACAGATTCGCTTCTCGTCTACCTACAAAACGGCAATGGCTCCAAGGGCATATCCAGCAGCTGAGGCAGCACAAGTTCCGAAACCCGTGGTGAATCGAGGAGATTCGACGATTTTGACAAGCCCGGAGATCCGGGTTGAGGATGACTGGCCCAACATGTTCATTGTAGTGATCACAATAATAGCCGCCTGAGGATCGTGTCTCATGATATCACTGGCCCATCCAAACAAACAAGGACTGGGGACTGAAGGCAAACCATTTGGCTGAATCGGACACGTCCCAGACTGCCAAAATAGTACAACCGATAAAGCTGAAAACCTGAGTGATGACAATAGCTCCCCTTCTGCATTTAAACATGTCTCTAAAAAGAGAAGCCAGCTACACCTACAGAAACCCAGGGCAGGAGCTAAAGAAGACAGCTGGTTGACTTTCTGGTCGGTGTATTTTTGGGTAGAGGCCAGGATGTGAGAAGGGGTTTCCAGAGCGACCAGTTGGTGATTTTCTTCTGTTCACTTTTCTTTTCCATAGCATACGGTTTCATTCGTTCTCGGCATCTTCTGATTTCGTCGTCGGTCAGAAACAGAGACAAGCATTTGTCTGGTGTTCCAGGAAGAGCATAGTAGCTACCGGTAGCTACTCGTACCCAATAACGGCCAGAGGAAGAGTGGCAACAGCATCGATAATAAGCACCCATCGCCATCCTTCAAACCCTCCTTTTCCATGAATACCCAGGGCAGCAGCTGCCAGCAGATCAGAGCTGAGTAGACCCAAAAATTGACCCATGTAGAAGAAACCAGCTCTTGTAGCGAACTCCGAGGGCTTGTACCAGGCTCCCATGAGGAAGTAAGCCGCGGGGGCAAACCCAGACTCGAAAACTCCAACAAATAATCGAAGTACAGTACCTTGAGAGCAGCAACTGACAGAATCTTGCAACATAACAGTGCCATTGGACCCCTACATAGATCCATGACAGGCAACACAGTTAATAGGAACCTCTGGAGGACAAAAGACACATTTCTACTGTACAGTACGGTACGAGTACTGAGAATACTACCAGTACAAAAATACATTTCAAGTGAGCAAAAACGGCTTCGTTTATTTTCTGTTTTTCCCACATTTTGCACTCCGTAATTTCGTCAATGCTTTTTCAACGCGACGTTGAGCCAACGGCCTTTTTCAGTTTACGCTCTCGCTGAATTTGAATCACTTTAGACTGACTTCAATGAGTCACTTTGACGTTGCTTTTTGGTGTTCCAAACAGAATTTTGTAAATAAAAGCTGTTTACCAAACTAAACGGATGATGAAAGTCGCTTCAGATCAAGTTTCAGTCACGTGACTTATTCCAACCCGTAATTCTCTTGCCTCCCCCAAGTTCCCATGTCACACTCTCTCACGCACCTCTCTCAAAATAAGGTTCAGATTTAGCGTACATGCATGACAATCCATCTCAACATTGCCATTGAAATCAATCCCCAGCATCACCAGCTAAAACATGTTGTTGCAACCGTTTAAAACTGCATTTAGCGCACCCGTGCGATCCCTGGGCATGTCCCGGCTCGGATCCGCTTCGTGCAAGACTTTCAGCCCCTCAATTTCCGCCAGAAGAACTCTTGTGGGCCCCGCTTCGTCCTTCGATACTACAGAAACTGTTGAGCTGGCCTGGGATGTTCAGGAGGTGCCCAACCCCACTCGAACTCCTCTCGTGTTCATGCACGGACTTTTTGGACACAAAGCCAACCACCACACGGTTTCCAAGAAACTGGCCTCCGATCTCAACTGTAACGTCTACGGTCTGGATCTCCGAAACCACGGCCAGTCACCACACAACCCTCGTCATGACTACGTTGCGCTGGCTTCTGACGTGGAGCGGTGGATCAACGAAGTCATGGGCGGCAAGGAGGTGATTCTGATCGGGCACTCCATGGGCGCTAAAACAGCCATGGCTGTGGCTCTCCGACGTCCCGAGCTCGTCAAGTACCTGATCCCCGTGGACAACTCGCCCGTGGACACTTCTCTGTCTTCTGATTTCCCCAAGTACATTCGTGGCATGCAGGAGATTGAGCACAAGAAGGTCAAGAACTCCAAGGAGGCACACGAGATTATGCGAAAGTATGAGCCTAACCAGATGATCCGGTACTTTCTGCTCAACAACCTGCGAAAGACGGACGACGAGAATGAGCCCATGAAGTTTCGTATTCCTATCAACATTCTGGGCAAGGCTCTGGGGTACCTGGGAGACTGGCCCTTCTTTTCTGAAGATGTGCGATTCACTAAGCCTACTTTGTTCATCCGAGGCACTAAAAGCAAGTATGTGGCCGACGAGTTTCTACCCGCTCTGGGCCAGTTTTTCCCTAACTTTGAGCTCAAGGACATTGATTGTGGACACTGGGTCATTAGTCAGAAGCCTGATGAGTTTATGCGAGACGTTCGAGAGTTTGTTGAGAAGCATGACGATAAGGCTGCTGAGGAGGCCAAGTTGGAGGATTAAAAACGGATGCACTACGAACGGTGTGAGTAGATGCATTGAGCGTTGATAGATTGTGCTCAAAACTTAGGATAGACCTATAATTGATAGACTGGTGAATGATTTGAACCGAGGTAGCTAGCACCAATAGTGAATATTGATTATTCAGCTCTAGAACGCTTGGAGCTAAGCTTGGCATCTTCGTCCTCGGCTATCTACCGTTGTCAATCCCGATACGATGGCTGCCGGTAGTCTTCTTTTATCGGCGAAGATTATTCTGTTGAAACCGGAGTTCGGAATTTGTTATGCCGACTCTTATACCAGCACGTGTCTATAGATCTACGATGATGGGGTATTTAGAGAGGAGTGCACCCCTAGCAAGCGCTGACGCGCTAAGATCTTACATATTGGTGTTTCGGCCAGCCCGGTTTGTACTAATTGTAACTAACGAGGCGTTGTATACTGAGTCTCGGGCTGGGTTTGCGAGATCCACTTTACGTTACTTTTTCCAGACTCTTTTTTTTTTTTACCTCGTTTAATGTTTATTTAAACCCGGTCAGACGAGTGTCTGTCAGACGAGAGATTTGCGCCAATCAGCGTCTATCCAGGCCGCCAGACTTTCATTTCCGGCATTTACTGCAAATAGTAGGGTCAGGAACGGCAACTTTACTCAAAACTATCGCTAGATTTCCCTTTTGCAGCTGGGTGTATCTGTTAGACTGGCCCACGTGCTGCAAAGTTGGTGCGGGACCGGGACGGGATGTAAAAGAGAATAAAATGAACGACTATCGAAAAAAAGACATGCGACTTTTGACAACCCGGAGACGGTTTGAAGGGAGCTTCAGGTCTAGGTTACCACGTTCCCCATGTTCCCCACGTGTTGCACTAGAACTGTTGCCATCATGTATAGAACAGTTTCAGCTTCGATGGTATTACGTTTGTCTCAGACAATCAATGGCAAGCAGGAGATGTACCCTTGTAAACTTCAGCAGGTTAAGACCAGAAAACCATTAAAAGGGAATCAACTGTTGGGCACACCATCTCAACTTCGCATCTCTAGACCTACTACTGTACACTACTTGTAGCTGTCAAATGTGTCTCACGCTAAGAGATTGCACTTGGCGCAATACTAAGTTTGAAACAAGAGACGCCGATGTCTTAGTAGACGTACCTTACGGTCTATTAGTCTCACTTTAAGCATTTAATCTATCTTAGCTTGTCTTTAGGTTGCATGAATCAGTTACGACAGCTGCGGGTACAGGGAGCGGGTGAAGTTGACGATTAGTTGTGTTGAAATTGAAGCAATTATTGAATGATTATTGGCGGTCATTTATTTCGTGCGTCGCTACATCTGTACTGTACGTCACCCGTCATTCTGTCTGGCCTACTTTGAGACACAATGTACTCACCTTAATATCGTCCCGATACAACCATTATACGCTCTACTCATATATTGTACACTCAAAACTTTTAATTAATTAATAATAAATATCTAGGCGGCAATCTTGTGGTTGGGCTCGGCGATGACCTCCTGGGCCACAACGCCGTCGTCATGGGCATCGTCGGAAGAGCTCTCAAGGTCGACCTTGTCGACAGTGGTACCGAACTCTCCATCCCAGCCGTGAGCTCGCAGGTACTGCTTGAAGGAGACATCCTCGAGCTCAAGATCCTCACCGTTGAGTCGGGGGACAAAGAACAGAGTGACAAGGACACCGACCAGACCAAGAATGGCGGCGATGATGAAGGTCCATCGGTCACCGAGGTTACCCTGAATCGGCTTGAAGACCTGGGTACCGACAGCAGCACCGGCCTTACCGACGGCAGCAGAGAAACCGTAGAGGGTACCTCGCACAGCAGTGGCGTAAGCCTCGGAGGAAACAAGACCCAGCATATTTCCGGGACCCAGGTTACCACAAGAAGAAAGCATACCGTACATGAAGACAAAAGCACCAGTGCTCTTCTTAAGAGGAGTGTAGGCACATCCGATAATCAGACCAATGACAATCCACAGAGCGAAACCGATAAGCATGGTGTACTTTCGGCCAAGCACTCGGTTCTCACAGAGCCAGGCACCGACAAAAACACCGGGAAGACCGATAGCACCGATAAGCAGCTGCCACTCGGCAGTCTTGAGAAGAGGATCAGGATCGTTGGGGTTCACAAGAGTAGCGATAATGGTACCCGAGAAGACTCCGTTAGGGAAGATGACGAAATCGTAGAGGAACCAGGTTCCGGCGGTACCGATAATGGTCTTCCAGTAGAACTTGAGAATCAGCCAGTAGGGAACTCGTCGCTTGATGGCAGACTTGGTGTAGAGACGGGGCTGGGCCATCTTGAGACGGAAGTAGAAGACGGACAGAGGCCAGATGCAGCCGATACCCATACAGGTTCGCCACACGGTAGACAGATGCTGTCCCTTCTGTCCACAAGCAGAGTAGACAATGAGGAAAACAATGACACAGAAGGGGTTGCCGAAGGACAGGGGCAGGTTAGTGCACATGACGAAAACGGCACCTCGTCTCTTTCGCAGATGGGTCTCGTTGGCGGCCTCGGAAGCAGAGGTGGAAGCAGCGGGGTACTCTCCTCCGGATCCAAAACCAATGACACCACGAGATACAACCATCATCCAGAACATGCCGTCAACGGTAGCACCATGGGCAGCAGTGGCCATGATACCTCCAACGACAATGAGAACGGTGGTGACAATAATAGCAGTCTTTCGGCCCATGTAATCACAGGTCAGTCCAATAACAATCATACCAATAACCTCTCCGACAAGGAGGGCGTTGGAAACTCGGGTAGAAACGGTGGGGTTGTAGGCGTCCTTACCGTATCGCATCTTGAAGACCACGTTCATCATGGTCATGAGGGAGTTCTGGTAACCATCGGAAATGAGGGCAAAGCCAGCAGCGAGGACAGTGAAGGCATCGGCAATTCTCTGCTTTCGGGTTCGGTCGTTCATGTCAATCTGGAACTCGGGGTTCTCCTCGGCGGGAGCATGGACGATTTCGTAGTCATCGGAAGAAGCAGTCTTCTCGACATTGTCGGGAATAGACGAGGAGGTGGAAGCGACCATGGTAGCTTTGGGGGCTCTGGGGCTCTTGGGGGCTCTTTCCTTGCTGATTGAGAAGAGTCCGACAAGGCGATACCAGCGTCTTCTTATAGAGTCCGAAAGTCAGGGTCTCAGACGGGTTTTGAAAAAGATCCAGTACGGCGCGCTACTTAGTAGCCCTGACGCATAAGCCATGCACCTTCTACCTACTAAGCGAATCTTAGCATGGGTTTGACTTTCCACCTAATAGCCCGGTTTGAACTCTAAATATATTTGGACCGTTGCCAATGGGGGGTTGGCACACAGGACACGCCATGTGTTATCTAGTCGACTTTGCGAAAGAGAAGGGGCAAAGGGGTAACATGAGGGGGGATATTGGCACCTACCCTACCCATTAAGGACTACTAGCCACCTATCCCACACCCATCTTTGGTGATTCATCCACAATCTTCAACCCAATTTCCGTGGAGCTCTGCATCTCTTGACTTTCACACACGTGGGATCTGGATTGATTGAGATGGTGTCCCAATGTCTATTGTAAACCTACGTACGGCTCTTCTCTCTTTTTTTTTTTTTTTTTTTTTTCTTTTTTTTTTTTTTTTT
>ULGV01000004.1:1036218-1155163 GCA_900519065.1 Yarrowia hollandica | reverse complement strand
TTTTTTTTTTTTTTTTTTGTTCCCTTTTTTTTGGGACCTGCTCAATTATGAAAATGAGCTTGCGGAAGAAGATGGGGCTCGTGCACATATTGACCTTTTCACTCACAAACTTTGATGGGGTTTTAAAAGCCAAAAAGCCCCACGTTGTCCCTGCCAAGTTGTGTCATTGGCTGCAAACCCGCTGCGATGAGAGTCGTGCCAGAAAGAAGCGAAAAAGAAAAATTACACGGACCAGCGACACAAGAGCCAAAGTGTATAATGAAGAAAAATTAGACACTTTGTTGATAACCGATAAATGGCAATCCTAAGTGAGAGACTGGCATAAAAATTCTTTGTCAAAGGACCAAGAACAAGCGGGCCAAGAAGGGCAAGAAAAAAAAACCTCGTAATCTTGCCCCAGCTCTTCCCCAACAGCGTACATTCCCGTGTACATACAATAAGCACACGACTGCATTGTCTGCACCGCCTGCCAAGGCCTGCAGAGTACGATACGTAGTTCGTCTCCTAATTATGAAAGATGTACAGTGTTTGGTATGGGCATCGTGGGACGATACGAGACCATTCGTTGGCTAGTGTTTCATCGATAGGACCGCCAGCCACTGCGTTCCAGTTGCCTTAGGCCAGGTCTCTAGCCGCCACCCAGACGGCTTCACAGCCAGTCAAAACATTGACAGCCAGCTTGGCAGCAACACTATACGATAACTCTCAAGGTCCTGGGAGAAAGAGATCGGGCCCCGTCCCTGCTTTGAAGCTGTTTCTTATTGTCTCGTATAACGGTGTGGAGCTATATGGAGTCACAGTGGGGAGTCAAGGGCAAGAATCCGTGGATCTGGACCAAACTCCACGGTACACGTGCTGGCTTGACTCATTGCCGTTAGCCGGTCAGATTTATACTGCCCTTCGAGAGTGCTCCTGTGACGCAGTCCCTGATTCAGCGGTTTCCGGGTTCAGATCCAAAGCTCCACGGACCATGTCGGACAACCACGATGCGTGTTTCGTGATGCTCCCGAAATGTTACGGTATTGGCTTGGCGTGCCAAGTGATACGATTCCGACACCTGGTGCCGCAGTAATGAGCGCCATTGAGTTGCCTGACGTTGAGTGGCATTTCGCCATCTGTTACTACTGCCAATATTAGATCCATCTCCGATATCTCCGATGTCAGAAAAGTGCCCAGTCTTTTTATCAGGTTACTAGACTCGGGTTCTTGCATATTACTTACACCTGTTCAACTAGAAACGAAATATCCTGGCTTTTTCCTGTGCAACACGGAGAATCTCGTTGCAATATTCAGATATCCCCATCTGGGACACTGATACGTCCGCAGATCAATAGACAGAGTTCGCGATAACCCCGTGGAAGTTTCGGACTCTGACGAGCGACTTTGGCCACACGGTTGAAAAGTGTCTGAAATCGCCTCAAAGTAGTCCCTGAGAAGCGCGTTTCGACAATGTCTTTAATCAACAATGAGACATGACTCGTGGGCTCCAATTGAGGGTCAATTGAGCCATCTTGAGAAAACGGTGGTGATGCATTAACTTTTTCCCACGACTATCATTGTCCCCTGCACTCTTGGGAAAACGACGAACGAACAAACTCGTCTCGATATTATATTGCTGCCTAGGCCAAGACAGGCCAAGACAAAAGTGTATGAGGATTACTGTAATTATAAAAACAAATTAAAATAAAATGACACAAAGCCACTACCACCGTAGAGAGCCCCCGCTATTACTGTACATCACCAAGCACAAAGAGAAATGACAGAAAAAGCACCAATCACAAATATACTTCAAATTTGAGACAGTCTCGAACATTATCAGTGCAAGTACAAGAGTTACCATGTACAAGGTCCATAGCCCACCATTTGTCGCCCCGTAAAGATACATGCTTTGTTTCAAGAACACAATTCTCTCCTCTCTACAGCGTTTGTTTGTATTCCAAAGTTGAAAGTTGTTCTTATGGCTCACCATTGAGTACCCTCCTATAAACCTGCATAAGGATCTTGGTATTGGATACAACTACATCCTCGGTTAATGGTACGATATAGATGGCTCCGGCTTGCCATGAACCTTGCGCATCCAGCCGAGCGATCTGGCGTTAGAATGCACACTTCAGATGCATTAACGGTGTTATTAATTTGGTCCTGGAGGAACCCATAGTTGACTCTTATGAAAAGCTCTTTTCTTTTCGAACCCTTTTTTCAGACCTTGACGGTTCCGTTTCTATATCACTACTGTACGATACAGTACGGGATAGTCAGGCTTCTGAAGGCATCGAGTGTGACACTGAATCTTTATAATACTTAGCATCAAACTCTTGTTGCTTTCTTTCTCCAACGAAGGGTGCTTTCTTGTTCTCATAAATTCTTTTACGGTAAGTACGTCTAATCTATCATATCTCAAGCTGTAACGGCTAGATGGTAGCTGCAGTGTACATTAATAGACGACGACTTGTATGATAAAAATGAGTGGGAAATTTGTTTTTGCCGTATTCCATTTGTAGTAATAGCAAAGTTATTATCGCGTTGTTAATATCAAAACAATGGGCCCAGATAGATTGATGTTCTACCCCTTGCCATTGTCTTGGAGAGAGTCACGTTATTGTATATTGTCCAGCCTCTCTGCATTGCCCCTGCTCATTGTTTCTTCACTCTGGAATTTCTTTTCCGAATGTCTAATGTCTAATACATATGGCCCCCACCAGCCCCCACTATGATCGAAGTAAACTTAGACGCACGTGGTGAAGAAGATGAAAATAGAATGAAAAGCGTGCCAGAAAATATTTGTCTTTAGAAGTGAACCGTGCCGAGAATTTTTTGATTCAAAACTGAGCCTTTTTTTTTTTTTTTTTACCTCTCGATACTTTTTTCGGACTGCTCGCGTGATGGCATATTCCGGAAGAGAGACGTTCACAATTTCACGCAGGTTGAGAGCCCATAATTTCCGGGACCTTGAGCTGCTAAATCAGCACACAAGCCACTTGTTTAATTGCTTGTCCGTCGAATAGCAAGCGGCTCTTGATAATTAGTGCATAATAACTGTCTTTACCACGCGGGTGGCATCGGGTCGGCGGTTGGTCACCAGTATCGTACTACCTCCTGCGAGTAGCTGCATCTCGATAATCGCCCAAGAGGAAATGGATATTGAAATTACTGACATGATCAACCCTCATCCAAGTAAACCCCAAGTACAAATTTACATTTACTTGGCGCTGGCCTCTTCTCAACTTTTTTTTGTCTCGCTTCGAAACACTGTAATATTTGCCCTCTTGATATAGACAAATGACCCCACTTCTTTCAGCTGATAATATTCGGCGTTAACCCATGCTGGTGCAAAAACATAGAATAATATTCAGAACAAATGCACTGGATATTACATCTTCCTTCGCCTTCCTTCCTTCCTTCCATACCGACATGCACCCTCAACGTCTCCACTCCAAGGAGAAAGGTAAAGCACTGTATAAAAAATGAACCACAAAAGAAAGACTCAAAAAGTCCAACAAAAATACCCCTCGGGTCAGCCCAATACCGCGATTCCCCTGTAAATCTACACAGCCGATGTACGTCAGCTGACTGACACTCGCCCGTTACGTTGTAGCGTGTGCCACTCAATAAAAATTAGACTAATTTTCAAATCTAAAAGCTGAAACGAGTCCCCTGATCTGCACGCCAAGATGTGCCATGTGGGACTAACGCGTTTAATAGCCGTAGACGAGAAATGTGCCTCAAGCGAAAGTGGTTTACGAGCAGGATTTTTGGGGCCAAGGCTGGGCTTCAAATTATCTTCAAGTCGAGACAAATCCACCTATCACATTTGTATCTCCATAGCTATACAACCAACCCATTTTACTAGGCTCTCCCCTCCCCTCGTATCCTACATTCCAACCCTATACCCCTGAAACAAGTCTTCTCACATGCACGGCTGAAACCTGGGCCGTAGGTGTAAAAATGGTACCCGGCGCTCTTTTATACCAACCAGCTATCTTGAGTTCTCCAACAAAATTGCGTCTCTGAGTTTGGTCTCCTTCTGCTCCCATATTTGATTTTGCTGGCACTTACGCCCCCAACAGAACCGCCCATTGAGAAGGATCGTCACTCACAAGACCAGACACCAACCAAAAAGAGATTGAAGAGCAGGCCTCGACAATCCGTCAAAACAATTACGCACAGCTGCATCGACACTTAAATCACGGATCTCCGTCCGCTCCCCGCACAGCACAGAGTGCGAAATTACGTCAAATAGCCGCGTCAAAAACAAAAACCAGGCCCAGACTATTTGACATCCATCTTGGCTGGACTAACCAAATTAAAGACCAGGCTTTTTGGTTCTTCCTGTCCTTCTTAGACGCCGATAAAGCCCTGCGCATCTTCCGCACACACTCGACCATCTTTATATTCATTCGTTCAGCTTACTCTTCTCTCGCCCACTTCGTCTTCCAATTACGGCCTGTCACCCCCTCACAATGCTTGGCAGAAAGTACGAACAGTCCATAGAGCCCTTCGACACGTACGAAACGTCCTACGATGCAGCCTCTTCGACCAAAGACGATGTTGTCCTGATAGAACGACCAATGTCAGAGCTATATTACCACTCCGAGAGGCTGGATCCTCGATACGCCCCGGCTCCTAAGGAGCAGTCACGAGTCGAAAAACTGCTCGTATCGAGATTCGCCAAAATCTTCTTCGCTACAATCATTGTTCAAGCCCTCATTGTGCTGGCATTCGAGGGCTTCATCTTCGCCCAATTTCAGAAAAACCTCAACCCAGACATTCCATCGTCATCAAACTCGCGCTCCATTGCCGTCTACCTGGCGCTGTACATTTTTGCCGAGATCTTCGTCTGCCTCCTGTCGTACCTGTCGCTATGGAAACAAAACATTATGGAAATCTACGGCATCTGCGTCTTCATGGCTCTCCTGGTGGTCTACGGAGCCATTGCCTACGACCAAATGTACACCGCCATTGTCGACCTTACCGAACGAGAAGCCTTTGACTCTACAAGCTGGGCACTCATCAAAGCGTTTCTGGTGGCAGTACCATGTGTCATTGGGTTGGCCTTCATCATTGTGTGTATCTGCGCCTACAAACTCAAGGCCGAGCTGGGCTGGATCACATACAGAAACGTGGGGGCTGACCTGGTCATGAGACGACGGTGGATGCAGTACGAAATCTTCATGTCCATTCTGAAGTTTGACTTCTTCTTCTTCCTGGGCTTCACCGTCCAGTTCATTGTCGTGGTGCTCAACGTCAAGGATGTGGAGTTTGGTCTGACCATTGCCGTCGTGCCACTCACCATTGTCTTTCTCTTTCTTCTGTCGCTTTTTGTCAAGAAGGAAAACAAAATCGGCATGCTGGTCATGCAGTTTTTCCTTCTGGCCGGTATGGCATACTTCATCTTCAAGCTCGTGCGTATCTACGATCCTGCGCAGGCCTACAAGTACGAGGCTGTTCGAAAGTCGCTTACAATCTTTGCAGCCATCACTCTCTTTCTGGTGACTGCCACCATTGCATTGTCTGTCATGTGTATTCTCAACTTCAACAAGGGTCTCAAGCCCATCATTGAAGGCCGAGGAAAGGACCCCTATGGAATGAACATTTTCACCGCAGAGAATGATTTTGTTATCAATTAGATGCGGATTATTTTATATATTAGATTAAATTATGACTTACGAATGACCTTACAGAAGCGAGTGATTCTTGAACACCGTAAATATACACCTTGAAATTACCTATCTAAATACAATTAGTTCTGCAGAAGAGCAACAAGCAATCGCTCGTAGTCTCCGGAAGTCTCACCCTTGACTCGAGAAATCAAATCTCGTCTGTACACACTCTGGTAGGCCCGCATAACGTGGGGCTTGCCCTGAGTATCCCAGTGGAGCCGAATGATTCGGTTAGTAAGAGCACGCTCATCGGTCCCAGGGCCCGCCATGGCCTTTTCGAGGTACTCAGCCTGGCACTGGTACTTGTCGGCTGAGTACTTGACGATGAACGTCAGAGCGTTCTCCATGTGTCCGGAGAATTCCGACTCCAGAGCCTGAACCAGACGCTTGGCGTAGGTGGCATGGAACTGAGAGTTGATGGCAGCAACCTCGGCCTGGCTTCGGTTGCACAGAATACCCATGACCTGGGCCTCGTCAGTTCCCATTCCCTTGAAGGCCTTGTGCAGTTCGTAGACGTCCTGCTGGACTCGGTTGGGGTCGACAGGTCGGTTGATATCCTGGCGGTTCAGCACAATCTCAAACATTTGCTTGGTCTTGAACGACAGATCGCTCAGTACGTCCTGGACCATGTCCTTCTTGAACAGGAACTGGTAGGCGTTCTTGATCTGCTGCATCTCGTAGTTGGATCGGCACAGCAGAATCTCGTCGAGCCAGTTCTCCTTGGTGCCGAGTCCTCGAACGGCATGGTGGACGCAGAAAGCCTCAAACTCCGGAGGAGTGTAGCACAGCGCCTCGAGGGCAAACTGGAAGTCGCCACTGGTTTCCGAACTCAGATGCTTCTGCAGCGACTTTTTGTATTTCTGTTGGTAATAGCTGTTGAGAGGAGCGACCTGGTAGGGTCGCAGCGAGCCCATCACCTGGATCAGCTTCTTCTCGTCGGTTCCCCAGCCCTTCATGGCACCGTAAAGCACGGCAGCATCATTGGAGGGATCGTAGGGAGGGTTCTGCTGCTGAGGAGGAGGGGCAGAGTATCCTCCCTGGTTGTATCCTCCCTGCTGAGGAGGAGGGGGGCCAGAATTGTACCCACCCTGGTTGTAGCCACCCTGCTGAGGAGGAGGACCGCCGTAACCACCCTGCTGATGGGAAGGAGGACCTTGGTTGTAGCCTCCATGCTGAGGAGGTCCCTGGTTGTAACCTCCTTGGTTATAACCACCATGTTGAGGGGGACCCTGGTTGTAGCCTCCGGGGGCCTGATTGTACCCTCCGGGGGCCTGATTATATCCTCCGGGAGCCTGGTTGTATCCTCCCTGGCTGTAACCGCCTTGCTGGGGAGGTCCTTGGTTGTATCCTCCTTGGTTGTATCCTCCCTGGTTGTAGCCCTGAGGAGGGCCCTGATTGTAACCGCCCTGGTTGTATCCTTGATTATAGCTCATTGTGTGCGTGTGTGTTTGTGTGTTTGTGTGGTCAATTGAATGGTTCGATTGACTGATAATTGATGTTTAAGAGAAAATGTCTTGGAAACAAACTGTATGAAATATTACAGCAGCAGTGATTCTACCCCGTCTGAGATTGCATGTCCAATGCGGCTCAAAATAGATTTCCGGTGAGATCTGTATTTTTAGGGGCGGAGCACAACTGGTGACGAGGCGGAGTTAAGTGCAAGCACTGACTGCCATAGCCAGGTCTTTGGTGTGCGTTCTACGGCCATCAGACTGCTGTTGAAATATTACTTCACGTCGTTATTTTTTGACCATGCCGCACCTGATGCCATTGCCACGTGTGCGGGGCTCTAACTTGAGAGAGAGGTTACCAGTGCTGCTTTCTAGGTGCCAAACACAAGTATGGTTTGATTAGATTCTATCGTTTGCAAACGGTAAAGATAAGGCGCGAAAAAGACCACGAAGACGCCCACAAGATTTTTTGCCATTTGCTACTTCGCCTATTTCTACTCCGCATTAATTGCCCTTACTCATACATGTTTTGTGCTGAGCAATTACGTCATGCGCTAGACCCTACCAGTAGCCCTGTCTCAGATCCCCGCAGCAGATGCGAACTGGAGAAGGGCTGACAGATGGCACAAAAACGGTGGAATAACGGCTTCGAAGAAATATTTAAAAACCCTTGGAGATAGAGGCGATTCTTCAACTCCTCGTCACGTGCATCTTCGTATGTTTTTTAACTATAGGGGCTGGCGCATCATACCGATTCACAGCCAACATCGTTAGACCTATTGGAGCGCACTCCAGGGCTGTGTACACTGTACTCGGTTATCGGAATTAATAGTCCGCATACCCGCTTCCGATGAGGATAACGATGAGGAGACGAAGAGGATGAGATGAGAATAATTACGGCGCATATTCTTCCACTCCCAGTTGTAAACAAAAGCGCTCTCTCTGAAAGTTACTTGCACCGACGTCTGTGATTGATAAGATACACGGGCGGCTCTAACACCATAAACTTCAAAGGTTGAATAATCATTGAACCAAGCTCGATAATCACAAGAAAACCACAGTGTTAGTCACAAGGACGAAAGAAAATGACTTTGAGCAAAAATATGCAGCAAGGCTGAGCCGTATGTACACAAGTAAGAAAATAAACGTCATGGGATTACATAGCAAATACGCCGCTTAACACCCTCCGTGCTCAGAACGGCACGGTACAGGATCCGCCGTTCCCACATCAGACACTGCTTCGCAAGTGGCTCTAGCGCCCATGGCTGAAAAAAGGTGGCTTCGCAGCATACACGCATCTAGCTCGTGATTTAACATGGTGATTGGTCTAGGTTTCGTGGCTGATGATGGCAGGCTAAGGAACAGCAAACCGCACGTATTATGACGTTAGAACAAGGGCGCAAAAATAATATAAAACCAGAGCTGGCCTTCTAATCTTTGGTTATCAGAGTTGCCCCTTTTTATTTTGATACCTTCCATCCATTTTCGATCACACTAAACCCCATCTTCATGTGCCATCGGTATCAAAGTTTGCGCCAAAACCTACAAAGCGTAGCGGTAGTATTATTCGATAAAAGGCCATGTCGCCATCGAAGAGGCATGGAGATGAAACAGTCGTTTCAGAGGCTGGAGAGGCACGGTCAAGCCTACAATTGACAGGCGAAGCATTTTTCGTATTTCCTTAATCTTTTTTTATCCACTTTTCACTGCCATAAACTAGTCTTCACACCCTCCATCGCTCTCTCCCGTTGGACTTGCCTTCTCCCTGCTCATGCAACGCACAAGACTAACAAGTCCAGAAGCGTTGGAAGAACGAGTACAGTAACGGGTTGTTCCGACGGCAACACGGGATGTGCTAGCCACAAAGAGCAAGGTCGAGAACCGAGGGGGAGCAACACAAGAGGCGGAAATTACGTCACAGGGCACGAGGGGAATATAGTCCAAACAAATGTGAAGCGCAAGAAACCTCTGTCTAGCAATCTTCCCCCACAAGAATACAAGCTCTTTCCCTTCCTGGTTATCAAACCCCGGTGGCAATGATGTTGTGGCGCATAAATTTCTGCCTGGAAGAAGATGCAGTTATGATACATTTGAGTGAGTACAGAAATAGCAACCTGTCAATCGCCCCAACCTACCGGCTTGGCAAGCGGCACACGTCAAAAAAAATAAAGAAAGGGCGACGCGACTGTGGCTTGACCCGAGGCGTAATATTATTCCACACTACAAGTACCAGCCGCCTACAATCAGTTTGTCAGGAGCTTACCAACAAAGTTTTAGCTTTTAACCTCATGTTTTAACTTTGTCTGACAAGCTCCTTCTAACGGGTCCTAAAAAGGAACAGATCCTGGACATCTTAAACTCCTAACCACAACACCCTACTCTGGGCAACATGATGTTCGACGCCTTCTCACCCATAACCCCGCCCAGCGAGGCCGCGCCCAACGCAGTTCTGGCCTCGGCCCAGACCGTTTTGCGAGCCCAAGCGGCAACCATAGCCCACATCACCGACCTCTACGACTCGGACCCTGAGGTGCAACAGCAGTTTGCAAAGGGCATCCAATACATGCACAATGCCGTGGTGAGCGGAAACAAGGTGGTTCTGACAGGCATGGGAAAAAGTCACAAGATTGCATGCAAGTTGTCGGCCACCATGAACTCACTGGGCATGCATGCGACTCCTCTCCACCCGACAGAGGCCCTCCATGGTGACCTCGGAATCGTCAAGCCCGGCGACGTGGTGGTCATGATCACCGCGTCCGGAAACACTCCCGAGCTCAAACAGCTGATTCCGCACCTCGATGCGACGTTGCTCACGCTAACCTGCGAGCCCAACTCGTCGCTAGGCCACCTGTCACATGCTGTGTTTGCCTGCCCCGTGCCAGACTCGCACAAGGAGAAGAACATTTACGGCATGGCTGCGCCCACAACTTCCACAACGGCGTGTCTCGTGGTCGGAGACTCCATTTGCATTTCTCTCTGTGAGTCGCTCCAGCTGGACAAGGCAGAGCGAAACCGAACCTTCGGACGAAACCACCCCGGCGGTGTTATTGGAGAGGCCTTCAAGAACGAACTGCCTCCCGTGCAGTCCGTGTGCTCTTATTCGACGAGCTCGCACAATGAAATGCTGCTGCTGCGAACCACGAGCGGTAACCAGTGGGTTGTGGTCGACAACACATGGCTGGTGCCGACCCGTAACATTCTAGAGCTGATCGATGCGGGATTCACAGAACAGATGGAAACCCAGATTCGTCTTGAAGAGCTCGAAAAGGTGGACGAGAGCCGTCTTGCTGGCGTGCCTCCTGGTCAAAGGGTTGTGGTTGTTAGAGAAGATGAGATTGTTGGTGTCTACGAGAGGTAGCATTTTCATCCGCCCAAAGAGATCCATCCCCTCGAAAACCACACGAATTGGCTATTCGTGGTCTGAATGACCGCAGACTGTCTCGCATCATGACAAGCCACTAATGACATCACAACCCTGAACTTTTGTTCAACCATAGAGGACATCCAGTCCAGCGCTCGCGCAACTCTCCACTAACCTATAGATAATGATTAACGTTTGTATATTACCTGATGCTAGTCTTTTAGATGATGTCGATACAGTATATCTCATTATTACCACATATATATTAATGCTAGAATCTAATTCTAATTCTGCTTGAAGACAAGGGTCATTTCTCGAACCAGGCTATCCAACCACTGGTTATGTTCCCTCTCCACGTCGTCCATAGTGTGCACCTTGCCGTTGGATACAAACCAGGCATCGGATTTGCTCTGCAGAGCCAGAACGTTGAGAATACTGCTGTATAACTCAGCAACGTGTGTCTTCTTCTCACTCATTCGCTGATCAATGCCCTGCTTGACAATTAGCAGCTGCTCATACAAGGCACAAGCGGCACCCTTGAGGTCCTCTCGAGACACTCTCCAGGCGTAAAGTAGCTTGTATTTGTTTGGCAGATCCGAAGAGGCCAGGATGGCATCCACCAACGGATGGTACGACGTAAAAGGGTAGCTGAGCAGCTTGAGGGGCTGGTGTTTGGCCATGTCTAGAATCAGCTCGGCCACATTCTCTTTGTGCTTGAGCTGTGCAATGGCAGTGTAATATGCAACATCGTAGTTTCGGGCTCCCAGGGCGTATCGGAACTTGTTGATAAGACAAGCTGTGTCGGGATCCTCGACTCGAGATGCAAAAACCACTGCCAGCTCGTTGAATCCGAGATCCGCAATCACTTTACTGGTGTACTCCTCGTAGGAGTCATTGCCTCGAGACGGCAAACCAAAGTGTGCCAGGGTGTTGTCGCTAGGGAACTCTCCCATGAAAAAGCACCGCTTGGCCTTTCGAGACTCGCCCATTCGCAGCAGAACAAGACCCTTGACGAACCGCGACTTTCGATCGGCGTTCAAGAACCGTGTAAGCTTGGCTGCTCGATCGGCAGGCAGTCGAGCCAGAACTTCGAAAAACTTGGCCTCAGAAAAGTTGTCCAGAGTACCGTATCTCTCGCCCTGCTGGAATGCACACTCTCGGGAAATTGTGAATGTTCTAAAGCGCTTGATGAATCGGACAAACACTTGGACCACCACGTTGTTGTCGATTCCATTCTCCTCTCCCTCTCGGTTGTAAATAAGCAGCAGAGAAACAAGAGCGTCCAAACACATGACGTAGGCTGTGTCAATGGAGCCCCGAGGAGAGTCCATCTGGTTAGCAAGGTCATGGAAGGTATCGGGAAGATCGACAATGTTGTTGAACGAGTCAAAGAGTTTCTTGTAAGCCAGCTTGGGTACCTCCTTAATGAGCACATTCATCATCTCAGCCATTCGGTTGCCCTGAGAGTAGTGGGGCAGAGCCAGAAAGTCTTCCTCCATAAACGACACAATCTTTCGCCGAGCACGGTTTGTCAGCTGTTGAGTGAATCGATCAATGGTGAACATCAACTTGGACAAGTTGTCTCCGTCGAGGTGTCTGTTGTCGTAAATCTTTTCCAAATCGGTGGAGGGTCGCAGAGTAGACAGTCCGGTGCCAGAAAGAATGTACACTTCCGAGCCCGACAGACTGCTACCGATGCATGCACTGGCCTGTCTGTTCAGCTCCTGGCAGATGCCCTCAAACTTGCTCCAGGCGTCCACCTGGTCCTTGGCGTATCCTGTGTAGTCGGGGCCATTGTGGTTGGAGTACAGTCGAAGCTGTGACGAGATGGCTTCACTGATAGTAGCAGCTCCACTATGCCGCGAAAAGATGGACAGGGCAGCCTTGAGTAGAGGTTCGCTGTACAAAGACACGGATCGCTCGTAGTCGTGCACTGTCAGAGGAGGCAGCATTCGCAGAGGTGTGCCACACTCAGCCCATTCAACCTCACCATCCATCTTAACAAGAGCGGTCTTCACAACGTGAGAGACTCCAGACATCCACACGGTGGTCACCTCAAAGTTCTGGTTGTCATTGCGTCTGAAAGCCATGTTCTTGAGCGACCAGAGGCCAATGTCAGGCACGTCAAACGGAAAGACAGTGTTGAAAGTGTGGTCCCACAGGCGAATCTCCTTGTCGCAAAAGGTCATAAAGTACTCGCCCGAAGAGCACACTCGGGTGACGGGCTCCGTGTCGAGTTTGCTCTTGTCCGATTCGTATTTGATTTCGGTTCCGTTCAGAGTGGTGAGATCCCACTTTTTGAGGGTCTGGTTGACGGAGACAGTCAGCAGATAGTTCCCGTAGTGGGTCATGGAGATGATGGCGTGGATGCTGAGATGGGGCATAGACGCAATCTTGTCCTTACTGAAGAACCGGTCCTTCAGACTCGTGAGATAGGAGGGATCGGAAAATAACGACGTCAGGAACCGTCCGTTTTGTTGTCGCTCAAGCTTCATGAGTCCTCCATCGCAAAGAGAAAGCACAAGCTCATCAGCCTGGCCCTTGAGCGATTTGAGAAGAAGCGGCTTTCTGCTTCGAATACCGTAATCCTCCTGGTGCATGAAGAACCCTGAGGTGTCCCATCTAGTAGTGTCGTCCTTCTCAAACAGAGCAAACGGAAGACGCACCGTGTACACCAAAAAGCTGTTAGACACAGCATCAATGTAAATGTGGCCGTCCTTCTCGGTCACACAGGTGCAATGGTTCTGTAGACCCTCGGGAAAGTAGACCCTCACAGCCTTGCGATCATGATTCACTCCAGTGACCTCCATGATGTGAGACTCGTCGAAAAACCGAACTGAAAACTCGCCATTGGCCTGACTCAGAAACATCTGGCCATCCTTGGACACGTACCGTCGCAGAAATACCTCCTCAGCATCATCCGATTGGAGCTTGTGCTTTCGCTCATCCACCACCTTTTTCGTCATCAATTTCGAGCCATCAATCTCGACGTTGGGGAACACATACTCCACCTGTGCGTGGGTGCCCCCAACTGGCTCCTCTCGAAACGTTTTCACAGCCATGTCGTTTTGTTTCGTGCTGATGGAGAATTTCTTTGCACGTTGATAATTATCCAATATTTGGGTATTTTTGTTTGCATGCACACCTCAAACTTAACTCTGCCTTTCACACCTTGCACCACCAGAAATCCAAACACTGCAAGCAGCAAGTGAAGAAGATCATTATTTATTGATTTAAAGAAAAATGAAAAAAAGTAATAAGCAGAAATATTGATTGCTGACACCTTCCTTTGGTATGAGTACTCGTACAATAACTGTAAGTACTATGTTGTTTTATTTCAGTCGGTACAAATTAACCACTTCCATGTTGTGGTTCATGAGCTTGGAACAACCCTCAACCCATTCATTATCCCTTGCCGCTAGGACGGAATACATGAACTGCCAATATTACAACCCTGATAAAACCAACTCGTCGCCTGTTTGCAGCTACAAAAAGTCACATACGTTTCTACACTCATCAATCTTCGATTCATACAATCGTTCTTTAAATTACATACAGCAGAAAACGAGCAAAGGCTTGCACAACAGCAATCACCACACTTAGTAACACTTTCGGTGGACAATGGTGGGTCCGGCCTCGTCGTACTCCTGCTTGGAGATCCACATCTGCTGGAAAGTACCAAGAGAAGCAAGAATAGAACCACCGATCCAGACGGAGTACTTTCGCTCGAGGGGAGCGGTGATCTTGACCTTGATGGAGGTGGGGGCAAGAGCGGAGATCTCCTTGTGCATTCGCTCGGCAATACCGGGGTACATGGTGGTACCACCGGACATGACAATGTTGCCGTAAAGATCCTTTCGGACATCGACATCACACTTCATGATGGAGTTGAAAGTAGTCTCGTGAATACCAGCAGCCTCAAGACCAAGCATGGAGGGGTGGAACAGAGCCTCGGGAGCTCGGAATCGCTCGTTACCGATGGTGATGACTCGGCCATCGGGAAGCTCGTAAGACTTCTCGAGAGAAGAGGACTGGGAAGCAGTCTGGAGCTCCTGCTCAAAGTCGAGAGCGACGTAACAGAGCTTCTCCTTGATGTCTCGGACGATTTCTCGCTCGGCGGAGTTGGTGAAAGAGTAACCTCGCTCGGAGAGAATCTTCATGAGGTAGTCAGTAAGGTCTCGGCCGGCCATATCAAGTCGCATGATGGCGTGGGGGAGAGAGAAACCGGAGTAGATGGGGACAACGTGGGTAACACCATCACCAGAGTCAAGAACGATACCGGTGACTCGACCAGAGGCGTACAGGGAGAGGACGGCCTGGATAGAGACGTAGAAGGCGGGGGCGTTGAAAGTCTCGAAGAAGATCTGGGTCATCTTCTCTCGGTTGGACTTGGGGTTGATGGGGGCCTCAGTGAGCAGGACGGGGTGCTCCTCAGGAGCAACTCGGAGCTCGTTGTAGAAGGTGTGGTGCCAGATCTTCTCCATATCGTCCCAGTTGGTAACAATACCGTGCTCAATGGGGTATCGGAGGGTCAGGATACCTCGCTTGGACTGGGCCTCGTCTCCAACGTAAGAGTCCTTCTGGCCCATGCCGACCATAACACCCTGATGTCGGGGTCGACCGACGATAGAGGGGAAAACAGCTCGGGGAGCATCATCACCGGCGAATCCGGCCTTGCACATACCGGATCCGTTATCGATAACGAGGGCAACAGTTTCGTCTGGGTTAGTATTATTGTTTGATGGATTGATTGATTGCCGATGGATTGCGCTTGATCGGGCTGGTTGGGGTCATGCGCGGCCATGCGACATTATCAGTGTGGTGACACGTCATCGCAAAGACGCAAATGCCGCCAACAGCGAGACCGCTGCTGGTGGAAGCGCCCGCGGGCGAGCCTCCCTCAGCGCGATCGAGCATTGATTGGCAGCCTCCCCCGCCGCTTCTGCCTCAATGATGGTGATGGCTATGGCTGCTTGGGGTAAAAGCGCCATTTGTGGTTTTGCGACGAATCCGCTTGAAAAGTGGCCATCAATCTGGTCAATCGATGGCGGCCGTCGCAGTGGATGCGACGATGGCATTGGTAGTACTCACCTTCCATTTTTAATTTGTGTGGTTGTTGGTAGCAAAGAGATTTGTCGATGAAATACCGATGAAGGAGAGGAGAAAAGTAGGAGTTGGCAAACACAAAATTGGGGTGCGCTGTCTCGTTGGGGTTAGGGTAGCGTTATAAGCTGTCCAGCAGTTGGGAGGTAACGGAGACAAGGCCACTGCAAAGGTAAAAAAAGAAGCACTGCCGAGGAATAGGGGAGAGGTGGCTGGCTAGTCTCCATCCCTTGAACCTGTTAAATATAAGCCAAAGGGAGGCGATATCGGCTGTAATTGAAATCGTTCCGAAAATATCGGCGCTCTAGCTCCCTCGCAACGGTCTGCAAAAACCCTCCCTACTCCCTTCGCCAAGCTGCCAATATACAGTGGTGACATTGACAAACTTACCTCTATCTCCTCCAAGCTTTGGGGCCTCTCCGTGCTAGCACACCGGAGATTATACGATTGGCGTTGCGGTATATACAGAATTGGGGGCGTCTGAGGTGCGTGTATGAGGGCCCTGAGGGCTTGTTTTGAGCCACAGTGGGTGTGTGGTTTGTATCCCTATCTATCCCTGACATCAACACCCATGCCCCATTGGTGAATAATATCCAGACACCATCAGGCGTATTTTTGCTTACACGCTGATTGCCGCAAATCTAAAAATACCGCACTCTGCCAACTGCGAACCCCTAATTTTTAGGTAATTTTTAGTGCAGACTCCCATATGTGCGACATTGTGCGGCTTAGCGCTCCCCATGTGAGCAGGCGGTGCATGTGGCAACTGAGTCACTTGAACCGCCCCCTATTGTCCAATTGCAGTACTACAGCCGCTGACAGGGCCGCCTTGGCCCCTGAAACGGACACCTCCATGCGTTTTTCCAAGCCCCTACTCGTGCTATTGTCCTCAATGTTCATGAATAGCACTTAAGGTTGAGCCATGTTTGGGATCGGGTAAAACCCTGGCCCTTGACATGTGATTCGCGCGTTTGAGAAAGCAAGCGACGGAGATAGCGTGAAGGTGGTGAGCCATGACAGCAACAGTCTATTTAGTGCACCGAGCCCAAATGAGCTCTTTGCGAGCCTTTCTGGGGTGTGCTTTAGGTTATCAGACCTCCGTTCCTTGTGCCTGTTTACCTCCACAACCTGTCCCAAAATGCCGCCCAATAAACACCTTATTTCGCCATATTCTCGGCGATGCTTATATCCGAATATTGAGCTATATTTGGGCGGGGGGACAACAAAACTGTACATACAGAGGCGCGGGGAGTCAGATGGTCGCGCTGTACTGCGCAAAAAAAGCGCCACAAACGCACATTCCCGCTATCCACTAATGTTTCTCCTTTTTATAGTCTAAAAAAAACTCTGACAATAAGCTGTGGGGTTATTAGGTCTACTTCTCGTACACATTCCGGCCGTTGGCCCAAAGCCGCCCAGAAACGACAAATACGATTTTAGGAGAAATTTCACATTCCGTACCTGATAACGCGGACGAAAGACGCGTTCAAGTCCAGACCGTCCTTGTAATACATATTTGTACCGTACCGGTATTTGTAGCACAGTTGCTGATATACGCACCTGCTATACTTGTACAGGCTTCATGTTGCTACAGTGTATGATACCAAAAGTACACTGTAACTTGGAGATAGTCTGTCTCACCACCTCGTCAAGAATTGTGTCCGATAACCTTACAAAACATTTAATAATCGATATAAACAGTCAACTCTACGCTTGTTTTCTTATAATCAATCACATTTATTCATAATCACATATATTGGTACAATACAGCACTCACAACCACTCTGTTTAAATATCTGTTCAGTATAAATCTGTGTACCAGTCTACTTGTAATTGTACCTCCAGGGCCTCTAATGCACAACGTCATCCCAGGTTCGTCCCTTCACTCCAGTGAGCTCGGTCTCGGTCATGACGGAACCAGTAGTGAAGTAACCGGCAGCGATCTTGGCATCGATCTCGACTCGAGAGTCTGGAGGGATCATCTCGTCGGGAATGGGCACACGTTCATGAATGGGGATTCCCTGCTCGACAATGGCGTCGTGCTTCATGTTGGACATGGACAGCATGCGATCAATCTTGGTGATTCCAAGGAAGTGCAGAATATCGGGCATCAGAGCCTGGAATCGCATATCCTTGACACCAGCAATGTTCACGGTTCTCTTGAAATAAGTGGCAGCAGAGTCACCACCTCGCTTTCGGGCATTGTAGACAAGGTACTTGGTCACCTCACCCAGTGCTCGGCCCTCCTTTCGGAAGTAGATGACCACACCGGAGCCGCCTTGCTGGGCCTCCTTGACAGCCTCGGAAATACCAAAGGTCAGGTAGGGTCGACAGGTGCAGATATCGGAGCCAAAGACGTCCGATCCGTTGCACTCGTCGTGGATTCGAAGAGCCAGCTTCTTGGAGGGGTCAGAGACACGGTCGGGGTCACCGAAAATGTAGACGGTCAGTCCTCCAATGGGGGGCAGGAATACCTTAATGTCGGGTCGGGTGATGAGCTCAGGGTACATTCCTCCCGTGTCCTCGAACAGCGCTCGTCGGAGCTCTCCCTCAGTGATTCCGAATCGCTCAGCGACACCGGGCAGGTACCACACAGGCTCAACGGCGACCTTGGTGACGGCCAGATCTCCGCTCTCGTTGAGCACAATTTCACCATCAACCTCCATGGTGCCTGCTCGGACCTCGTCTCGGATCTCAGCCAGCTGCATCTGGGCACGGGTCACGGCGATAGTGGGTTTGACGACCACGCCCTCGGCGATGGTCTCCTTGTAGAGCCATGGGGCCAGGTGGCCGTAGGGATCCATGGCCACAATCTTCTTGGGATCGGACCATTGGGGGTGGGGTCCAAACGTATGGAGAGGATAGGCGTTGGTGTAGTCGGCTCGATGGGTGACGGGAAGATCGTTAGTGGCGACAGCCAGAGCGTGGTAAATACCGTAGGAACCATGGTGAGCACCAATGGCGTTTCGCTGCTTGAAGGAAGACACATCACGGGCCACCACAATGGGACCCCGAACCTTGGGGTCCTCGGCACCCCATACGAGGGGGATGGGTTTCACGCCACTCTGACCGGGGTACGTGGTCAAAATAACTCGGCCCTCAAACTTTTGAGGGGAAAGAGGAGCCACGTAGGGCTTATCGGTCTCCATCTCAGTGTCCACATCATCTGCGGGCAACAGAGGCGGTGTAAGGGTCTTAGAAGTAGGAGCGGGGCTCTTGGAGGCGGCCTCGAGGGCAGACACTTGTGCAATTAGCTGATTCATAGCCTCGGGATCTGTGGGGTTGGCTTGGATATCCCTAAGGACGTCCATTACTGACTGTACGGACATTGTTAACGTGTTGATGGGTGTGGGACAAATGGAGAGAAGAGGCTTGTTTATATGTTGTTTTTTGACTTAGAGGGGGAGGAGGCACTTCCCACGCCTCTAGCTGTTCCTACGTTATCCGGCGGGTGATAATGCACTATCAATGTAGAGTTTGAGATAAGCCCCAAAAGGGGGGATGGCAACGAGAGTGTTTATAGACAGGAATGAGGATGTTTGAAGAGTGTTTTAATGGTAAATTTGAGTGCATTCGACGGGAGATTTTCCGTACACCTTGGTTGCATAATTTTCCGGCCTCAAAAACTTGCCACATTTGCTTATACAAGCCCCATTTTTCTCTCCTGCCCCACAGTGCTCCATGGTCATGTGTGCAGCTCCCAAGTAGCACGTTATCTATCTTAGTTGTGTATTTTAATGCAGGCTGGTGCTGAGTTTACCCCAGTTGGGAGATAACGGGGCTGATTATGCGCTTTTAATAGGCTGCTCGCAGGGAAGCACACACAACAAGATAGCAAGGAATGGAAGACCCGCGGGCACAGTGTGTTTCTCCGCCTTGTGACACGTGCTGGGCATGTTTTTTTACTACGGAAATAGACGGTTTGGATTGGTTGTTGCTCTCAAACTTCCCATTGCTGTGTACTCGTGATAAACGCCCTAGCTGTCCTGTTTTACCGCCACCATGTTTATTACTTTTGCCGCCACCATTTTCATCGGTTTTTACCGCCATTAGTTTACCACAGTTGGCGGCCCATTTACTCTATACGCTATCTGATCTGCTCACCGTTAGGCTCCTGGTCAATTTCAACTCCCTCGTTTGGTTTTCTTTTTGGCTCTAATTACTGTCGCCTCGACATTTAACAAGCTAACGAACTATTTAACCGCCCAATACTCCTACCAAAAACTCCTCCTCCTCCCTTCCTCTTTCCCCCGCCGCTCTTCTCCTCTTGTCCCTCATCGCACTATATGAAACTATCAGCTCTTGGGTGCAACTCACCACCGTTTAGTTAATGTACGTTTCTACAAGTCCGTGATATGATCTTGAGTTACCCTGCTTTTTACTTTCTGGACACCGTGTCTCTACGGCAACAGGTCATCGGGCTACGTCATAGGTCACGCAACGTATAGAAGCTATCTTTCGACGGTTTGACGACATATTTCGGCTCTCTGTCGCATTTATATTTTTTCTTACTTTCAGTCGTCTCTTTCAAAAACGTGGAGCGGACCACGAGTATCATCTCATCGCGCATGTACTGTACAATACAAAACCGGGTAATGACTGCATGTGGCTTCAGCAGATGTTCCCGTCTCTCATTTTTCCGAAAGCCGTGCCTCATTCCCCTTTACATATGCAGTCTGCACATATTCTATGCCCACTCTTTTGAGATTGCTGCAATGTCCATCTCTTTGTGTGCACATTGAACTCTCGCTTACCAGATTCGTGAAGTACACCAGAATCTCTAGCCCCAGTGCTACAGTATCTACCTGGTGCAGTATACCGTCGTCGTGAATAGGCGCGCGCTGGCTTCCCCAACCTTTTGGCTCCAAACAAACTTTCAGCTATCTTGACTTTTTTGGCTCTGGTTATCTCCGCATCTCGGAAAGAGTCGGATGGACAATACTCATATAGCAGAGTCAACGGCGTGTAATCCAACTCCCAGACGGTGCTAGCGTTTCCCAATTGAGCTACGGTAGCGTGTTGATGTTCCGGAATGTTTTCGGTTATAAAAAAGCGGGTGGAAGAACGACAACTGGAGCCCCGGCGACACCCGGCCCTCTGTCTCGTAACTCCGCATTATTTTCCTTCTCCAACCCAACACCTCTTGATGTCTCTTCCCCTTCTCAAGTAAAACGCGAATCCTTTCTATTTCCACGTGATGTGACCGACGTGGTGGATATTCATTGGTGGAGCTAAAGCGCTGTAGCATGTTTAAAAAGAAACCCTAACTATATTGGCGATACAACTAAACGGTGCACCTTCTGCTGAGGGATATTGTTGAGGTAAAAGCGGTGTGATAAGTCGCGTACTTTTGGAGCGGGCTAGATAGGGGCAGTCTGGGCCTGCTGGACGCGTTAAAAGCGGCTCAATCCCATCGCGCGACACCCATTGTGCTCCCCACCAACCTCCTACACATTCATTTCCGGGCGGTCCAATTAATGCATCCCCATAACCCATGTGAGTTTATCAACAGCCTAAGGTACACACAGACAAGGACACGCACAGCAGCAATGGCATGGCCCTACGTCCTGTGGGGCATGGCGCATGGTTTGTGACTTGGTGGGTTGTTGGGGCGCACCGCCGGCAGCTCTTGACCAGCGAAAAAAACGGCGGGCCGTACCTTGTCCACTACCTACTTAACACCACCTCCTCCCTAGACGGGCACTATTTATTCCCAGGTTAAAATCACTTTTGTCTGCATGTCTCATATTTGCGTTTGCGTTTCGTATTGGTCGAAAAATTTTCACTCTGGAGGGAAAGAGTGTTCATGTGGGCACGCGATTTGATATCTGGCAGTATTGGCCCGCCGTATCCAGTTGTTTGGAGCTCAGACTCGGCCTGTCCACAGTCCATGTGGCCGGTCATGTACAAATATTAGCCACTTGGACTCGCTTAAGCGCATAATCGCGTCGTCCACATCATGCACCTCATCGAGTTATGACCTCGGTTGACACCTGAAATTTAATGAAAAACGCAAAACCATCAGCTTGTAGGACAACCAGAAAGGGGTCCCTTGTGTCCGAAGAGATTTTTGACCGTGTAAACGGCCCCGGAAAAATCGGGCAAGGGTGTCAAAAGGCGCGGAAAACAGCGGTCCACAGGCGAGAAAAAGTCCGACGGCCATTCGTGGCTCCCAAGCCCCTTTCCACGTGGTGTATACCCAGCGCGACGCCAGGCAAATCGCTCATTCGACCAACTCAATTGACGTCTAGCTTTCTGGTTCAGCTTTGCGTTTCCCGGAGTACTTAGGGAAGCCAGGCCCCCCTTTCTGCTTCTTCCTTCCCTCGTGCCATTCACATATCCACAATGTCCGATAAGAGCAACTTCCTCGTCGACTTCCTTATGGGCGGTGTTTCCGCCGCCGTCTCTAAGACTGCTGCTGCTCCTATTGAGCGAGTCAAGCTCCTGATCCAGAACCAGGAGGAGATGATCAAGCAGGGCCGACTTTCTCGACCTTACGCCGGTATCATTGACTGTTTCAAGCGAACCGCCGCTGAGGAGGGTGTCGCTTCCTTCTGGCGAGGTAACACCGCTAACGTCATCCGATACTTCCCTACCCAGGCTCTTAACTTTGCCTTCAAGGACAAGTTCAAGAAGATGTTCGGCTTCAAGAAGTCTGAGGGCTACTGGTGGTGGATGGCCGGTAACCTTGCCTCCGGTGGTCTTGCCGGTGCCACTTCTCTCGCCTTTGTCTACTCTCTCGATTACGCCCGAACCCGACTTGCTAACGACGCCAAGTCCGTCGCCAAGGACGGAAAGGCTGCTGGTGAGCGACAGTACAACGGTCTGATCGACGTCTACCGAAAGACCATTGCCTCTGACGGTATTGCCGGTCTCTACCGAGGTTTCGGTGTCTCCGTTGTCGGTATCATTGTCTACCGAGGTCTGTACTTCGGTCTCTACGACTCTCTTAAGCCCGTTGTTCTCGTTGGTCCTCTTGAGGGCAACTTCCTTGCCTCTTTCCTGCTCGGATGGACCGTCACCACTGGTGCTTCCACCGCTTCTTACCCTCTCGATACCGTCCGACGACGAATGATGATGACCTCCGGAACCGGTGTTAAGTACTCTTCCTCTATGGCTTGCATGGCTTCCATCATCAAGAACGAGGGTGTCGGTGCTCTCTTCAAGGGTTGCGGTGCCAACATTCTCCGAGGTGTTGCCGGTGCTCTTGTCATCTCCATGTACGACCAGATGCAGATGATCATGTTCGGCAAGAAGTTCTAAATCTAGTGTTTAGAAAATGTACATTGTGTGAACTAATAAAATATCAACCAAATTTGCGCTTTCGTAGGCTGTCTCTTGTAATTTCCTGTCAAGCTCGGAATTCTCCGGAGCGTGATCTACACGTATGAAAAACGTAACTTCCTCGACCTGTTATCGTAGCTTCCAGTACCCGTAGATAACGAATTAGATACGGCACCTATTGCCTACAGCGTACATGAGTGCATGAGCTGCATCCCCACCTTGCCGCAATTAATTGTGCTGCATCAATTTACACATCCCCCAGTCTTCACTGCCAGGGCCAAGAAACACTTGTCGTCGACAACACACCAACTAACTCCGGTAGATCCGATTGGCCCAGTTGCCAAACTCTGTATGGACAAGTGTCTCACTTGCCAACCTTGATCTCTTCACACCTTTAGTGCTAGAGCGAGAGTGAGCCAGTCTTGGGTGTGCGTGTGTAGCGTTGGTATTGACCTCAAACAGACAATGCACGCCCATGTGGTTGGAACTGCGTGGGAAAAGAGCTTGGCGTAGATTGGTTGATTTCAGGCCGACATTCGGTTGTCGTGGTTGCACAGTTTTCCACGACGTGAATTTATAGGCTTTATGGCTACGTCCTTCGAAACGAGCTACAGTAGAAGTAATTAGGCTGTCAAAGGGTGTAGGGCTGTTAACCATGAAAGGAAAGAGCTTGTATAGTAACTCCATAGTCACGTGAATTTATTGATAACATACAAAGTCGTATTTGTATAGTGTCACAGTGTACGAGTACGGTGTCCACAGTCCTTTGTCGACTTTTTTTTTTGTCTGCTCAACTCCGAATCAGGAAATACTAGCCTTGTCAACTGCCCTTTTCCACGTGTTTGGTATCTGGACGTTGACTAGTCCAGGTCACGTCATGCCCACAAAGGTGTATTTTAGCGTCGTGAGTAGCCGGGGATATCGGAGGACCAAAAGGGGCATCTCGGGGCTCGTGGCCTTCATGGCGAGGCTGTCATGGTTTGTTGGCTCAGATGTTGGAACTTTGACAAGAGGTTAAGAGGTTTGATTTGTAGTACACTGTAGTATACGAATGTACAGTACGATAGATAGATAGAGAGTAAGCTATTGCAAATGCAGTAGACGGGTACAGTACGTACACTGTAATGTGAGTAAAAAACATGGATAGGAATGGTACATGTTGGTTTCCACGTTCCATTACCATTGACGAGTTTGGCGTAAGTCAGTATCGATGACATCATATGGCGGGTCATAAATGGTGACTTATTAAATCAAGCTGCAAGTCGGTCTTGCAACCCACACCTGGTGTTTTGGTTCGTCTGTGATGGAGTTCCTGTTCCTGCAGATCAGTTTGCTTTTCTTGAACCATGGTTGGGATCTTAACTACGTACTGTAAATTGTCAAGTAAGTGCCAATGAGCAGCACAGGATGGTTCCTGGACCAGATCAGGTAGAGAATCACTCCAAGAACTCCCGTCAAATCACCACAGCAACAGCCCCCAAATCACCATAGCAAGCTCGTAGAAGTGCCACACAAGCAACATGAACTATGTACAGTGTACCGGTAGCACATCGTGCCGTTGTTCCTGCGGTCTCAGTGCATCTGCTTTGCTATCTTTGAAACATACAATGAGCAGACGACATTGTCTTAGCTCGGCTAGATCAGAGTGTGGCAATCGTTTGCACTGGTGCTACCGTTGATCATTGAGTTGTGGCTGTTTACATATTTTTTGGTAGCTAGCTAATTTTATGTAATTAGTAAGCTCCTCGTATCAGGTCGCGGACAAGGTTGAGGGTAAAAACCAGATCCACACAATTATACAGTATACACCGACATTCCATCCAAACCATCAACAATAAAACGGCAACGTTTTCAAACAAGACAGTCTTTAGCACAAAATGTGACACTTGCTGCCACCGACTTTTTGTATCATGTTCCTCCGTCAGACCCTTGCTACACCTTGTAATACATACAGCTCCCCTCACAGCAACCCCGACTAATTACTGTGTCCAAAACAAGCAATTTGTCTCAGTGAATCCAAAGCCAAACGGACCCCAGAACACCTGGATTTACACTGCGCCATGCGAGAGAGAAAAGAGTATATCAGCGTTTACAGCACTGTAGGTTGGGGTGGGTAGCCACGTCCAGTGTTGTTGTTTTTCCAATTATTCCAACGGCTGTTGTATGGCGTTCCAGGCACATCTCCACGGACATATAATTCCGGCGCTAACGGCACTGCTGGCTCCGACCAGCCCATCTCCAATGTCTCACAATTGGCGCTGTGCAAGGGTGCAAGGATTACGTTTTGTGGCTAGGGAGCAACGGCGCCCTTGTCGTGGGGTACTGTGCTTTGTTCCTGGCGTTCACGTCTTTGAAGCCCGCCTTTTTCGAGTATTGTCGTCTCACACCTCTTTCTCTCTGCCTTCTCTAAAAAACACACCAAAGCCGTCTTCCAAACAATATACAGTTTAGGAACTTTTTTTTTTGATCTTGTACATGAGAGCTGTAATATTATAAACTTGGCTGTATGGCCTGCTCGAGACTACAGTAGTGAGTTTAGTTAGGTAGCACTGGACCCAAAAACGCGCACAACACTAGTATGGGGCAAAACAGACAACACTTTCTGCTCGATGGAACTGCTCCTACCTCTCCTCCGGCATCCATACAATATCATAAAAGATCCCCAAGCAAGCAAGTCTCATCAACTCTATTTTCAATTTGAAATGCATACATTGCAGCAGACAGCCAGCTGTTAGGTTGCCGTAGCCAAATACCCCGCAGAACAAGACTAACTGCTTCTCACTTTTTTTTTTCTTTTGTACAGAAAAAAAGACTAAGAGGACGTCTGTAGCCACTTTCGGGACCCTTTCTCACTCTCACCGTCATTGATCTGTACTGGTACAGACCTTTTCGTGAATTCATTCGACTTGATCCCTTCCCGCCATCAGACTAGTCTCATCCATCAGGTACCAGATTCTCACACCCCAAAAAAAGACAATTCTTTGACTAACAACAAAAAAAAAAATGAAGTTCTCGGCAACCCTTGTCGCAGCCCTGGTGGCCACCGCTACCGCCAACTACGCCCCCATCCGAGTCGATTGCCCCACAGACGTTAACATATCCCGTGAGGCAGACGGCCTTAACGAACAAGAGTCTGCCTACATCTCTGAAAGACACAAGAAGACCTCCAAGGCACTCAAGGACTACCTTGGCGGCCTGGATATCAAGGCCCGAGGTGACAACAACTTTGATGTCGACTCTTTCCTTAACGAAACCACCCCCAGGCTGGCCATTTCTGCTGCTGGAGGAGGTTTCCGAGCCATGCTGATTGGAGCTGGTGTGATTTCAGCATTGGACAACCGTGTGGACGATGACCACAACAAAAACCGAGGACTTTTGCAGTCGGCTGACTACCTCGCTGGTCTGTCTGGAGGAGCCTGGCTGGTGGGCTCTCTTGTTCTCAATGACTGGCCCACAATTCCTGAAATCCAGGAAGACCCCAACATTTGGTACCTCAACAAGTCCCTGGTGGGCTCCGTGGACCCCGGAACCATGAATACAATTGGTCTGTTTGCCAAGGTGCTTGCAGACACCACCTCCAAACTGGCGGCTGGATACCAGACATCTCTCACGGACCAGTGGGGACGACTCGTGGCCTACCAGACCATCAACTCCTCGCACACCAAGAACGGCCTTGACGCCACCGAGGTCACGTGGTCTGGAATCAGAAACATCTCCTCTTTCACTTCGCACGAGATGCCCTTCCCCATCATTCTCGGTACCTCTCTGTTCCCCGGAACCTCGCATGACGTCAACCAGATCACCTTCAACAACTCTATCATCGAAATGTCTCCTTATGAGTGGGGAACCTGGGACAAGAACATCCGTCAGTTTGTCGACACCGAGTACCTGGGTACCGAACTCTCTGACGGACAACCCACTGGAAAGTGTACTCGACGATACGACAACGCCGGCTTCCTCATGGGCACCTCGTCCAGTATCTTCAACATGGACATGAAGACGCTTGGATTCGGTGGCTTTGAGAGCGTGCTGCTGCAGGACCTGTTTGGTGCCCTGGACATTGTTAACGAGGGCTCCTTCAACGTGGCCGTCTACAACCCCAACCCTTTCTACAAGCAGGAAAGCGTTTCCACCAACCAGACCATCTCCAAGGCTCTGTACGTGTGTGACGGAGGTTTCGACAAGCAGACCATTCCCATTCTACCCTTCCTCCAGCCCGAGAGAGAGGTCGATATGGTCATTGCCATTGACCCTTCTACCGATACCGAGGACCAGTGGCCCGATGGAACTTCTTTGCGAGCCACCAAGGGTAAGTCGGATGAGGAGTTTGGAGAGGGCGTGTTCCCCGAGATCCCTTCCAACACCACCTTCCTCAGCGAGAACCTGACCACCCAGCCCGTATTCTTTGGCTGCAACACCACCAACCTCAAGACGTACGACAACTCGGACCGATACTCGCCCGTCATTGTCTACGTGCCCATGTCCAACATCACCTTCGACACCAACTTCTCCACTGGTAAGCTGTCTTACACTAACCGTGAACAGGAGATGACCATCGTCAACGGTTACAATATGATGACTCGAAACAACGGTACATTGGACGGAAACTGGGACAAGTGTCTGGGCTGTGCGACTCTTCTCCGAGAGTTCCAGCGACGAGACTCCGACGTGCCTAACGATTGTGAGCAGTGTTTCGATGACTACTGCTACAACTAACCTTCTCCCTCCCTACTGTTCTTTTGTCAATCTTTTGCCATCCCCATAATTTCTAATTTCACACCGCATCTGGAATGTATATAGATTATTGTTTCCAGTACAAGTAATATATGCTTGCTTTTGAGTGTCAGTATCGTAGGGTGTTGTAGTATAGTATAGCCAGTGGATACCAGCTGTAAGGTCGCAAACACTTCATCGAGTGGAGTCGCTCAGTGGATGGCATGGTTTATGTTGCTAGTTGGTTTGTCTCTTTTGCGTCGTGGATATGTTGTACTTGTAGTCTTCGGTCACTGTTCTATCGTCTCACACTCATCGTTTTGGAAGGTGCATTCAACTCGCGTCTATCCTACATTACGACACGGATTAGGAGTGTTTGGAGATCAATGGAATTTGGTAGCCTTATCGAAAAAAACCACATTTCCACTTATTTCCGTGGGGTATTTTATGCCATTGTGTAATAATTGACCCGATACAATACCAAATACAAACAATTGCAACATTTGTCTTACATCTCCACTCTCACTTTTTTTTTTCCTCGCCGCACACAACTTATAAGGTTTCCCCCTAGAATTGACGTCATAGTGGAGACGTTGTACATCATGAATTGTCAGTAGGAGAAGGGTATTTCGGACTACTTGGGCGTCTCTTGACGGTGGAATTGTCACGTGTGGGTCGCGTGATTGCCATCTCTCTTGACTATATGATTACTCATCAGTGCCTTCTTTTTTGCTCCTTGGACAATCCCATATGTATGCTGTTCTGCTGTTGTAAAACCCACTAAATGTCACGTGGTACCCGATGGGCGGAGGCGGCACAAGGGGCACAGCCGCCCAATATACAGCCGCCCACACTGGGCGCATGGTCACCCCATTTCTCCACTCCCCGCCTCTACAAACCGTAGTCCTTCCAAATCCGCCTTCTCCACCACCATCACGTGAGATGCGTCAAAGTTGCGGTCAATAAGACACAGATAACTTTGTTGCAAGTTTACGGCAACCTTGTCGTCAAACTATTTTCGGGATCCGTGTTGTTGATAATAGACAGTCATCCAATCTCAATTACCAGATGCTGCTGCCTCACGAGGTCACATGACGCCCAAGTCGCTTCTTTTGACTTGTCTTCCGGGTCATCATTGCCCTGGTTACTGCCTTGTTTGCGTTTGCCCGCAGTAGCACAGCAAATTGTGCTTGTTGCAGCAGGGTGCACGGAAGGCAGTGGAATGTTTTTTTTTTTATTTTTGAGACGAGAAAAGTGGGGATCATCACCCGAGCGGAATTTCACAAACAGACAGACCCACTAATAAAATCACGGCGTCGAACACTAGCTGAATGTTCCAAGCTGCTAGGATGTCTCAACCCCATCAATTTTAATGGAATTTGTCTTCGGCCGGTAAGCCTGATGGCCCAACCTTCGAAATGATTCCACGATGATATGCAACTTTGACCAGTTACGAAAGCTTATCCCATGGAATCATGAGGAAGGAAACACGGACGTGGGCAATTGTGGGAGCTGTAGGGTAGCCAGGGGTATTTGGAGGCCACCAATAGAAAGATGGAGGTCCACGGATCACAACCATATAGTCTTATCGCCAACTTTATAGCGTCAAAGCCGTTTTATGAACAGTCAACTTAGCTCAAACTAGTTCAGTCTGCCCATCTCTCTCCCAAATTACGTTTTTAGACCCGCATTGGTCCACCATTGTACGGAAGTGAAAGGGGTATCAATGGGGCTGTTTGCGATGAGACACGGGCCTAAAAAATCACCAAGGGGGACATAAGCACCCGTAGAACACATTGGAGTACAAAACGGCTCCAAAACACAGCCCGAAACACGCCTACGACATGCCGTTAGTCATTCACCACAGCCTCACAAGATGATGCAGTTGCAAGATAGACTTTCCTTGTTCTCATGCGCGCCTTCGGGATGATTCTACAGTCTTCTACCGGTAGGGCGTTACGGGATGTGCAAGGGCGTGTGAGAAAAAAGAGGGGTGTATATATAGGGGCTGGGTCCCTCCAATGTTTTGGTCTTTTCTTCCACAACTAACTGAACAACACAAAACATGTCTAAAGCAGTAGGAATCGATCTGGGAACCACATACTCTTGTGTGGCCCACTTTGCCAACGACCGAGTCGAGATCATCGCCAACGACCAGGGTAACCGAACCACCCCCTCTTTCGTTGCCTTCACCGACACCGAGCGACTCATTGGTGATGCCGCCAAGAACCAGGCCGCCATGAACCCCATCAACACCGTCTTTGACGCCAAGCGACTCATTGGCCGAAAGTTCACTGATGAGGAGGTCCAGACTGACGCCAAGCACTTCCCCTTCAAGATTGTTGACAAGGCTGGCAAGCCCAACATTGAGGTTGAGTTCAAGGGTGAGACCAAGGTCTTCACCCCCGAGGAGATCTCTTCTATGATCCTCGTCAAGATGAAGGAGACCGCTGAGGGCTACCTCGGTGGAAAGGTCACTGATGCCGTCATCACTGTCCCCGCCTACTTCAACGATTCTCAGCGACAGGCCACCAAGGATGCCGGTCTCATTGCCGGTCTCAACGTCCAGCGAATCATTAACGAGCCTACCGCTGCTGCCATTGCCTACGGTCTTGACAAGAAGGCCGAGGGTGAGCGAAACGTTCTCATCTTCGATCTTGGTGGAGGAACCTTCGATGTTTCTCTCCTGTCCATTGAGGACGGTATCTTCGAGGTCAAGGCCACCGCCGGTGACACCCATCTTGGTGGTGAGGATTTCGATAACCGACTCGTCAACCACTTCACCCAGGAGTTCAAGCGAAAGCACAAGAAGGACATCTCCACCAACCAGCGAGCTCTCCGACGACTCCGAACCGCCTGTGAGCGAGCCAAGCGAACTCTGTCTTCTTCCGCCCAGACCTCCATCGAGATCGACTCTCTGTACGAGGGTATTGACTTCTACACCTCCATCACCCGAGCCCGATTCGAGGAGCTTTGTCAGGATCTCTTCCGAGGCACCATCGACCCCGTCGAGAAGGTCCTCCGAGACGCCAAGATGGACAAGTCCTCCGTTGACGAGATTGTCCTTGTTGGTGGTTCCACCCGAATCCCCAAGGTCCAGAAGCTCGTTTCCGACTACTTCAACGGTAAGGAGCCCAACCGATCCATCAACCCCGATGAGGCCGTTGCCTACGGTGCCGCCGTCCAGGCCGCTATCCTGTCCGGAGATACCTCCTCCAAGACCCAGGATCTGCTCCTGCTCGATGTTGCTCCCCTCTCTCTCGGTATTGAGACCGCTGGTGGTGTCATGACCAAGCTCATCCCCCGAAACTCCACCATCCCCACCAAGAAGTCCGAGACTTTCTCCACCTACGCTGATAACCAGCCCGGTGTCCTGATTCAGGTCTTTGAGGGTGAGCGAGCCCAGACCAAGGATAACAACATTCTTGGTAAGTTCGAGCTGACCGGTATCCCCCCCGCTCCCCGAGGTGTTCCTCAGATTGAGGTCACCTTCGACGTTGATGCCAACGGTATCCTCAACGTCTCCGCTGTCGAGAAGGGCACCGGTAAGACTCAGCAGATCACCATTACCAACGACAAGGGCCGACTTTCCAAGGAGGACATTGAGCGAATGGTCAACGAGGCTGAGAAGTACAAGGACGAGGACGAGAAGGAGGCTGCTCGAATCGCCGCCAAGAACGGTCTTGAGTCCTACGCTTACTCTCTCAAGAACACCCTCTCCGAGGAGAAGTTCAAGGAGAAGGTTGAGGAGGCTGACCGAGAGAAGCTCGAGAAGGCCATCAACGAGACCATCGAGTTCCTTGATGCCACCCAGTCTGGTGCCACCGAGGAGTACTCCGACAAGCAGAAGGAGCTTGAGGGCGTTGCTAACCCCATCCTCATGAAGTTCTACGGAGCTGAGGGTGGAGCTCCCGGCGGAATGCCCGGTGGAGCCCCTGGTGGATTCCCTGGTGCCGGTGAGGGTGCTGCCCCTGGTGGCGGCGAGGGCCCCACTGTTGAGGAGGTTGACTAATCTTCTTTGCATGAGTAATGTATATATTTAATGATAGAATGATTTAGTGATACTTAATATTTGCTGACTTGTAGCTAACTATCAGGTACGATACCAATAGTGTGTGTAATGTGTAATTTCCTTCTAATATATCGCTGTAATTATACCGACTAATTACAAAAAGGGCACCTTCCACCGAACCTTAAGGAAACGAAATGGCCACGTGGAAATGTCATGTCTCATCAACTGGATGGATACACATGGCGAGCTTGGCACATGGCTGTGCGGGTCATAAGAACGGTTGGGGCGCTTATTCAGCTGTTTTGGGTGTTGGCCCACAACAAACACATTGTACTTGAAGTCCACGCATGTCTACGGCACATTATATTTTTATATACTGTACCCGCTTAGCGGCGGGTGATCGCATGTTAATCCTATTATATCTCATTTCATATCTGAGAGAGGGCTTATCTGGCTTCTCTCAATATTGTCTTTTTTTTTTGCCTTATTTGCGACTTGTCTGTTAGAGCTTCGCTGGTCTGTTGAAGGACTGGGACATTAGGGTTAGGGCACATGTCCCCAAAAGGAAAGACCCAGGATGTTGGTGTGGTGTCGCCTCCTTAATATCACAAACACACATAAAGTCCGTTTCAACACTTCATCAGTTCAACTTCGATACACGCAAATACGATGAATACCGAGTGGTGAGTATTATCGGTGGGGCGCTGCTGTGAAAACGCTGCGGGCGGGGGTACGTGGTAATATTATTTTTACCCATCACTTGTGAGTCGTGGCTTTTGTTTATTTATCTTCTGTTTACCGCGCAACAACCGGAGTTACGTGTTGAGTGACTGGATGTGGAGAACAGAGGTGATAAGTGAAAGTGGCGGTACAGAAAGGTCTTTTTTACCACGGTAACTGAAGGAATGCGTCGGATGACTGCTCCGGAGTTGACAAGTACTAACCATTAGAGTAAAAAAAGACTGCGACATATGGACGGGTGGAGAGTGGATATTCAAAGGGATGACAACCACTCGGATGTGGTTGCAACGATACTGGAAATGTCGATGGATGGAGATGGTACACGGTTTTTGGATGATACCTTCTTGAGGCTCACGTGGCATGGATTTCTGCCCATGACAAAGGTGGCGTTGAGATAGGAAGGGGCGGGAAACGGAGGGTGTTTATGCCCAATCATGCCACGAATTAGACGATTCACTGGGTGATTGCAACGCGATAAACCACACGACCAACGGAAATGCTGAAAACCGAAAGATATCATGCTCAGGAACCAATTCCCTGCAAACCATACTAACAATAGATACGACTACCTCTTCAAGCTGCTTCTCATTGGAGATTCCGGTGTTGGCAAGTCTTGTCTGCTTCTTCGATTCGCCGACGATACCTACACTGATTCTTACATTTCCACTATTGGTGTCGATTTCAAGATCAGAACTTTAGAGCTGGAGGGAAAGACCGTCAAGCTTCAGATTGTGAGTATACATGCTACGCCAAACCATTTGTTCAATTACTAACTCAGTGGGATACTGCCGGACAGGAGCGATTCCGAACCATCACTTCTTCATACTACCGAGGAGCCCACGGTATCATTGTCGTCTACGATGTGACTGACCAGGACACATTCAACAACGTCAAGACTTGGTTCCACGAGATTGATCGATACGCCACCGAGGGTGTCAACAAGCTGCTTGTGGGTAACAAGTCGGATATCACCGACAAGAAGGTTGTAGAGTACACCGTGGCTAAGGAGTTTGCCGACTCCCTGGGTATCCCCTTCCTGGAGACCTCGGCTAAGAACGCCACCAACGTTGAGCAGGCATTTTTGACCATGGCGCGTCAGATTAAGGAGCGAATGGGAGGTGCTGCCGAGAACACCGCCGCCAAGGCCAATGTCAACCTCCGAGGCCAAAATGTCTCTCAGGGTTCCAGCAGCTCTTGCTGTTAACTAGTCAATTAATGGGTTGAGATGTAGTAAATGGACTGAATGTTATGATTGTACTAGTTAATGTGTAATGAATAGCGACTTGTACCAGTAGCGAGCGGATCGGATCTCCGGTGGTTTTGGTTGACTGAGTGTAAACATGGACCACTTTCGATACTCTGAATAAGTGCCGAATTAACCAGTGGAACATGTTAGAGGTCCTGTTCGCTGAAGTAATTGGAGCAGTTCATTGAAGTATACACACAAGCATCAGTAGCTACCGGTACTCATGAATATGGCTTGTCAAACTGACCGACGCAGCTGGAAACTAAGAATAGTGTAGTATCATATTCAACAGTTCCATACTTCTACACGCTCCTGTTCAGGTAGCTAAGAACTAGTCTGCAACTTTCCATGACCACGAGGGCACTGGTGGGTTTCACACTTCAATGAAAACAACTTCTCTCAGGAGAGCGACGAACGCCAGGATAAAACGTCATTTACTGTATTCAGAAATAATGCACTTTGAAAGAGACACTGAATGGAGAATTTGAGAAACAGAGCATATGAGAAGTTTAGACAGAGATTTTAAAAAGCAGCCCATCGTGACAGAACATTGCACTGGAAACAGAGTCATACAACACAACCACGTCTAACTAACTGCCCACGGAACTCCTCATACACGTGGCATAGTTCACCGACAATAGTGGGCTATCCGATCGCAATTTACTGGGCAGCACATTGAAATCATAACGTCGCTGGTATACTTTTATACTTGTAGATATATCCATATGATGGTGTCCATATATGATCAAGCATGAGGCCAAAAGCAATTAAATACTGCAATGACAACCACAGCTGGACGTCAAACGTCAATTAACAATGTAATTAACACTAACTGTGATAATCCGTGCGAGATTTTCAGCTTTGTGCCGTTCAACAATGATTTTCAACACCTGCAGTCGTTCTTTAGCACTACCTGGTGCGTACAAGCACGGTACAGTACGAGTACTCAGCAGATCTTTGCAACTCTGATGCCAACGACACCTCAGGATGATCCCGCTGTGTAAAGGTCGAGCCCCGATATCGGTCCAGTCTAGCTGTGAGTTTGATGTCTTTTCAATCCTCTTGCTGTACGTCAATGGTTTGAAAGAGTCGCATTCGTCGTATATCTAAAGTACGAGCACGCAACGGGACTCTACGATTATGCGGGTATATCAGATAACGGTGGTAATTGGCTGTGCTTAAAAGTGTACACGTTGGTTGTTTTTTTTTCTGATCAACATGAACTGATGTTTGTTTAAAATTCCTCAATCGAGTTGATTGGTTGGGCCCAACTGGTGATCAACATCAATGTTGGGGTCTCGGCTACGTGTAGATTGCAGAATTGCGGTCTAAGAAGGACGTATACAGGCAGGCGACGAGCGGGTTGTGCAACGCTTTTTTTGCGGGATTCCTTCTTCCTGTTTGTTCTGTTTCTGCCCGTGTCCATTTCGATCCGTTTCTTTGTTTTGAAACAACCAACCACGTTCGAGTCTGCATACGAGAGTCAATGAAACGGCTAACAGCCTTGAAAGTTAGAGAGAAAAAAAACGAGAAAAAAAAGTAAAGAAATTAAAACGGAAACAAGAGGAAGAAAAAAAAAAAGAAAAAAAGAGACATGAGAGAAGACAGAAGAAAGAAGACAAGAAAATTACAATTAGTTCAGACCGCCCAATGTAACCAATACACCAGACACAAACGAACCCATTTATGACAGCTAATTAGGAGGACCAATTTGGGACTCTCTGTTGGGGCTATTGTAGCAGATTACTGTAACGTCACCGCACATGAACACATGATACCGGTGCATTAGACTGTGTGCCTCCATGTCTTTCTGTGTCCTTAAGCGGAATTTTGTGGCCAATACACTGTACAGTACGAGTACATTGAACTCTCGTACGATCTGTGGTTGTGGCCTTGTCTAACGAGCAGCCTGAAAACGGCTGCCTTTGGACAGGCTTTGAACGGCATTTCCCGACATTAATTAAAGATAGTGCCAGGATAAGGCCCGTTGGGTTCGGAAGATCGACAGGACCACAGGAACGGACTAGAAGCTGCTAGCCACTTGGCGACGGGAACAGAAGGTGTTTGTGCCTCGTTCTACCGCGCTAGGACACGTGGGTTAGCTGTCATGGGACCGGGCTTGGTGACATGGTTATCTTTTCAGCTTCTTTGAGGCTGTCCAAGCAATACTTCTGACAGCCGTATAGCACCGAGCATATTGTGTGGATCGAATGCACGATGAATCTTATGCGAGTCATGGCCAAACCATGGAGGCGAGGCGAGTGGGTCGCTGGAGCGCTTCAGAGACGTCGAAAACGGTGAGTGTCGAGAAAGAGAGAGAGAGAGAGAGAGAGAGAAAGAAAGAAAGAGAGAGAAAGTCGGTAAATGTGCAGAGGATCTCCCTTGGATATTATATGCTTAGAGTGTTGACGTTTGATGGTCAGTGGGACTTTAGATTTGAAATCTGTGACATCCCCGTGTATCAAGTTTGGTGCAGTGGTTGGGCCAGGGATGTGTCATGATGATTCATGGAACGGATAGATGCAAGACCTCAGGGGAACATGGAAATGTATGACCCTGGAATGATGGCTCTGAGACGGGTGCACAGTCACAGTGTAGACTTTCAGGAGACACGATGAAACGAGGTACCCGCTGCTTGTTACCCCTGAGTCTGTTATAATAATAAATGCATGAGACAGAAGGGAATGTGTGGAATGGTTTCATAAATGCAGAAGCAGAAGCAGGTTGATACTTGATGGTCTACGGGCCGCCCCACACGTCAAGCGAAAAATATTTTATTGCTCGTTTCTTGTCCGTTTGTCTTGTCTTATCTAGTTGCAGTAGCAAGGAATCTGACCTGACACTGTCGTTTCCAATGTCCTCCTGATGGCGTGCGTTTCAAAGTAACATGTTACAAGAGTGTAATTTCATTTGGAACCAGGCTGTGCCACCTTCCATTATCGATTCTGTTTGTCCATCTATTTCGCTCTTGTACGGCATGAGTCTAGACCATCGTATAGTTGTTAGAGATCTAATACAAGCTAGATAATGCGGGGGTGAAGACGCTAGCTACCACGACACAGGGTGTGGAAAGGAAAGTTATAGCACGCACCGTATATTCTAGTACTGGATTAGCACTGTCTACGACCTTGATGAGGCCAATAGATCACTATACAGGGTACAACAGACGCTACTGTAACCACAAATTTCCTCTACTACAGTACCAATGGTTTCCACACTATTGTTCTCTTTTCGGCTTATTATTCAAGCTGGTGCTAAGAAGTTAGTTGATGACGACACTTGATGTTATCTTCAAACGTTGTCTGGCGATCGACATACGGCTCTGGAGTGCATCATCTAGAACGGCGCTGAAGTTAACCAAGATAAGTTATACGGGCTGGTAGATGGCTATCAACGGCGAAAAAAGTCTTCTCTAATGACATGCGACAACTGATCCGCACCTGGTTCGCTCGGATACAGGCTCGTGGGCTAGCTCACTTTACCATCCACCACCAACATGTTGGCCTTGTTCACACCTTGCAATAATAGTGAAGGCGAAGTAACCTTGTTAAGTCCGAAAAAGAAGATTCCACCCACGAAACAACAAGAACCAAGAAAGACTGATACAGGATCGAGCGTCTCCGGATTTTCTGCTGCCCTACCGTAACCCTGCCAAGATTGAGTGTCGGTGGCTCTCCAATGGCCGACACAAGGTCAAAGGCTATGCTGTACAAGGATTGAGACATTGAGACATTTGCACGCTGAATTAGGGGTTAGCTAGTCGACGACTAGCTAGTTGACGACGAACCCAACCCGGGCTAAAACAGATGAGGGGAGGTAGGGTGCAAAACTACAGACACTATTACGAGCATGAAAGTTGGTCACGTCATGTGCAGATGTCATTTATCCATTGTTAGAGATGTTCAGGGACTGAGACACGACGGTGTATATTTCAGAATTGGCACCGACATGCGCCCAACGAATTGAATCATAGCTACAGAGTATCGCGAGTGTCTGAGAAGGTGGGGGATGTTAGAGCAGTGCGAGCCGGTATGGACAGTAATTATTCGCGAGAAGATACCAACGTACACTCTCAGGGGTGCACCATTGTTACCTCGCCTTTTCTTCTCTCACTTGACAATACCACCTACCTGCTGGAGACACGCACAGCGATCGTGATGAAACAACAACGGAATTTGAAATAAGCAATTCTACTCCCAGCTCGAGAAAAAAGGTGGACGACACACGAGACAATAATCACACAATGCGCGAACCAAGTAAGTGACTGTACACGGAGAGCTGCAGAATTGAGGGCGGCGGGCCTTTTGAGCAACAATCGCCAGGTTTCGTTTAGACTAGGTGAAACGCTGTACATACACCCTTGTCGTGTCAATCACCTCGGCAGCACTCGACTAGTACATCTGGACTGTACAAACCAGTGATTGACGGAAGATCACGTCGATCCGTAGTTGCCTGTCGTGGCCGAGGTGAAGCTCCCTCCGTTGTACAGCCAGTCCGTCTAGGACAGTAAGGTTCAAAAAACAAATGCAGACATGTGCATTAAACTGTAAAGTCGAAAACTTAAACCATGGCTGACTAGCTCAGACCCAAAGTGGTAATGGGCATGGCCGGAAGGGCTGCAACACAGCGTACGTGTTTGTGTCTCAGACATGGGATGAAAATTCGAAGGGAGGCCACTCTTTGCGGGCCACAGTGGAACAGACCTGCCGGAGGGCAAACGTGCAGTACACGTCCCGCCTAAACCGACTCCTATTTTCCTCGACATTCTTGGTTCTCCTGCGTTTATATCCCATCCCAGCGGTTTAACATACATGTCTGGCCACCACCCCTACTAAACCTTAAGATCAAAGTTAAACCTAGAAGCCCCACCACTGGGAAGTGCTCATGGTGATATAAAGCCTAGCGTCTTCCCAAGGTGTTCAAACTTCAACCCTCACGGTCTCTACATTCCTTCCTTCAATTCTTGAGTAACAAGACTGGTTCTTGCCTCACTACTTTCCTTTCCCATCCGACCCACTCCGACCAACGACGTGACTCTCCTTGATACCACTACCCCCCGACATTTACAATGAAGTTCTCTACCGCTCTCCTTACCTCTCTTGCCGCCTTTGCTGCCGCTGCCCCCATCGACTGTGACGAGGACAACAAGCTCGTTGCCCGTGACATTGTCACCGTCTTCGCCCACGAGACTGCCTACGTCTACGCCGGCCAGGATGCTGCCCCCGCTCCTTCCCCCACTCCTTCCCCTGAGGCCAAGGCCCAGGCTGCTGACCAGGGCAACGTTGTCTACCAGTACGTTTACGTGACTGTTGACCAGAACGGAAACCTCATCCAGAACACTGCTGTTGAGACCAAGCCCGCTGCCGCTGCCCCCACCCAGGAGGCTCCCAAGCAGGAGGCCCCTAAGCAGGAGGCCCCCAAGCAGGAGGCCCCCAAGTCCCAGGCTCCTTCTTTCGAGGCCAAGGCCGGCGAGTCCGCCAAGGTCGAGACCCCCGCCCCCAAGCAGGAGGCTCCCAAGTCCTCTCCTAAGCCCGAGGCCCCCAAGTCCTCTCCCGCCCCCAAGGCTGAGGCCCCCGCTTCTTCTTCCAACCTTGACTCTTGGTCCAAGTCCATCCTCGACACCCAGAACGCTAAGCGTGCTGAGCACGGTGTCGGTGCCTTCGCCTGGAACGAGACTCTCGCTTCTTTCGCCGCTGACTACCTTGAGAAGGCTCAGTGCAACTTTGAGCACTCTGGTGGCCCCTACGGTGAGAACCTCGCCATGGGCTACCCCTCTGCCCAGGCCGCCGTTAACGGATGGTACGACGAGGTCAAGGACTACAACTTCGCCCAGGGAGATTTCTCCATGGCTACCGGCCACTTCACCCAGATGGTGTGGAAGGGCTCTAACCAGCTTGGTTGTGCCAAGAAGGAGTGCGGCGGCAACGGTGCTTACGTTGTTTGCGAGTACTACCCTCGAGGCAACATCATTGGTGCTTTCCAGCAGAACGTTCTCAACTAAGCTCGCTCTTTAGTTGAAAACATCTTGTTGATTATACTTACTGTTCGCATTATTATCTCTCAGTCGCTGGCGACGTAGATTAATTATTTGATACTTCATTATTTCTCTGTATGGCTTTTTTTTGCCTTAGTAACAACGCCAGGTTTTTTTTTACCCACCAACATCTCATTCTCTTCTCACAACTCAATCGCGAAACGTGAGGCCAGACTGCAGATCGGGGGGAAATACAGATTAATATGCTTTGATAAGAATGTGTTTTTACTCGTAGGTTCTCAGTGTACTGGTAGAAAGTAAACAGAAGTAATAAAATGAATAAATGGCCAACATCTTTGTTTACAGCCAGTTCTTTTATTTTTCAAAAAGCAACGACTTGTCGTGCCCGTTGAACTTGACTCCTTGTTTGTTTGGTATCGTCTGCGTGTTTTTATTGTCGAGTGGTCATCTGGGGTAAAAAGGTTGCGCAGGGTACGATGGACTTCTGGAACAGGGGTACAAGTACCGGTACAATTTAGTGCAGTTGGTCCGCCGGGTGGAGATGAGGCTATGGGATGAAGCTGTCACACGTCACTCAGGACGTCACCGAAGGGTCACGCCCACTAGCCTCCAGACCCAGCCTGAGAAACAGGCATTATTGCTGTTATTCTAGCTGGTGTAATTTCCGCCTCAAAACTAATGGCTCAAAACGACCATTATTAGCCTTTACTCCTCCATTTTAGACTTTCTAGCTTTTATTATGTCACGCCAAATCCATGCAACTTAAACGCGTTATGGAATGCAGTTTCTCAAACCGTAAATTCTAAATATATCGCATTCGTCTGACCATCCCCAGCCCATCCATGTTTGAAGGCAAACTGATGAGCAAACGTGAACATCGATATAATCAATGTTACACTGCGAAATACCTTGGTAGCTATCTATTAATCAATAAAGAGACGAAGGAGGCCAACTTCCTCTTTCGCGTCTTTGCGCCCAGCTTTCTGTGTTTACTTCTCCTAGTGGCTGTGTCCATGGCAGGCAGGTAGCTACTTGTAAAATGCCGACTTGCCAATGTCTTAGAGTTGCACTTGTCACGTGTAGAAGGAAACAGCCCGTGGAAGCGCGAAAAAGGGGTCGAAAACTAGAGACAGGGAAATGAACAGGCAATTGGAGTGCATGTAGACCGATATTCCCGTCGCTAAAACCTATCAACACGACGATATCTAGCGTACTTATCCAGACTAACTATTTACTTAGCTCCGCTAAAGTTTCTGTTGACCTGGTAAGGTTCATCTCAAGTGCCCTTTCTGGTTGGAACCAAACAGACGATGGGGCAGAGCCTTGTCTGTTGTGGGTAGATCAACGGCTCGAAGCGAACGCACTGTAAAACCAGTACTACAGCGTTGATGGTTTGATCTACACCAAGAATAGATTGACGCCTTCCTTGCTTATACAGAGCTGAAAAAAGAATACAATTGACTAGCCACGCGACTTTAGCAGTGAGCAGATCGCAGACTGTCATTCCTTAAAGTAATAAATCTCAAATATATTGACCTCGTACATTCCTCAGACCGCACGTGCACGACACGTGCCCTGCTTAAACACCAATTTTACTCTACTAAAACGCGTCTTGAGACTGCAGCCCAACCATGAGTTTTTTTGTGCTTTCCTGTATGGTATCGTACCGGCAGACGCCTCAGCTGTGTTTTTTCTACAGTTCTACGCGTTGTTGTCATGCCAGGAGTGCAGCATGCGCAACGTCCCAAGTCATCGAGGAAAATGACGTACTTGTGCTTCTAACTGGAACCTTAGGTTGGTGCAATCAAAGCAACGTCCCTCACCCTGAAACAAATACCCGAAATACTCCTATTCTCATCGCACCTCCTGTCGTTTCAGACCATGCCACGCGAGAAGGGTGAACAATCAATTCATCTCCTTTCTGATGCGCACTTTGTGCACGCAGGAGCATGGGTGCAAAAGGTAGGGTTTCTTTTTTCCCCCTTTTTTAGTTACGCAGCTCAGTTGCTTCAATGATCTACGAGAAGACCAAATCCCTGCAGAATATAGTGACGATCCTACCATCATACCCATACTGAAGCCGGATTATTTCAATACGGAGAACCGAGGCAGGGTCCATGGATCGTCGTGAACCTGGCGAACCCAGAAGTTCCGTAGAATGCACGCGACTCCACCCAGAACCGAGGTTGATGCCATTGAAGACATGGTGCCATTGGGAACTGCCTTGTAAACATTTGGAGCAAAAACATCACCGGTCTCGTAACGTATCGTACATACCAATGTACAAGTAGATGCAATACTGTGCGTACTTGACAGTTGAAAACCTTTGCAGGATTTCAAATCGCGTAAAAATATCTACGAGACCATTACTTAAAGAGTTGTCGCGGTTTTTATGTTGGTATTCGCGTGTCAATGCTCTGCGATTATCGCTCGTTTTCCAACAGTCTGAGATGCTCAGATTCATTTGATCCAAAAGTCGTCATCGGACGTTCGTATCGGTATTGTACGTACTGTACATTATCGGGCTATTCTACTAGCATTGTTTACATTCCACACCTACAAGTACGTTACTAAATTACTTGGCAGCCATAATCTGCAATTATTAAACGACAACTATCATACGGTGTACAGTACGAGTACGATACATACACGGCCGCCATGTAAATAGGCGACAAGCAGGCCTTAAGATCAGCAATACCTTTAATGATGTTCATCAGGAGAGTGGCAGTATGGGTGTACCGGCTTGGTACAAGCATGGTGAACACCTGACATTACCCTGGGGCATACCGTATTCATTCAACCTCCTCAATTGATGTTCGTCGTACTCAAGATGCTCATAAAGTCGTAATGTATTATCGTACGAGTACTTGTACATTGTTAATGTCTATATTAATGTCAATCATCAAGAGTCAAATGGAGTCATGAAGATGCAGATGAAATGTGCTATGGTAATCAAGGGCCTCGCAGAGCATCAGTGACTTCACAGGATACTCAGCTGACACCGACAAACATATCGATCCATAAAGTTGAATAGTTCAGTTACCCGCATATAATCACATCAACAGTCTATCTTCATCTCACTTCTGCCATTTTTACCATTGGCTCACAATTCTTCAGTTTGCTCCATGCACGTCAGAATCGCTTACAGTCTCTCCACAGGCCCCGCAAAATCCTCCTCATCAATATCACTGTCCTCATTCCAGTTGTACTCTCCCTCATCTTCCGAGCTCATAAACTCCTTGGCAATATCATTAAATAGCCGATGGCCCTTGATGAGAAGATCATCAGTCTGGTTCTGAATCGACTGCTTGAGCTGTTGTGACGAATGCTTGAGTTTGAGAGAAGGCTGTTGTTGCTGGAACGCCCGTTGCGCACGGAACATGAGACTCTTCTTCTTGGCTATGGACAGCCTTGGCGAAGGAGATGACGTCGCTTCCTTGACTTCAGAATACGGCGAAAGAGCACTTGGAAGCATGGACTGGCGTCTGCTTTCGCGTCGCGGTGAGGACTGATCTAGTCGAGACAGATCGTCATCATCAGCCTTACCCATGCCCATGCTCTCTCTGACCGATCTGAAGGTAGATGATCTCTTGAGCTGTCCCAGAAGACCGTCTTCAGGCTCTGCCTTGGGGGTACTTGCCCGATGGGGGCTTTTTGTGTCGCTTGCGCTCTCGGATGTGCCCACAGTTCGTCTGGTAACCATGGCGCTGTATTTGTCGCTGAGGGTGGAGATTTCTCGTTCTGCCAGGGCCAGCTCGGTTTTCAGATCAAGTACCTTTCTCTGCTTGGCAGCAATGGCCTTGAGAATGTCGTCCTCGGTCACGTTGGGGTCAGACGTAAAGGATGTGACATCTGATCTGATCGAGGCTGCTGACGAGCCCATACGTCCATTTGAGCTCCCCGAAGCACTGTCTCGGTCAGACACACTGTCGATGCGTTGGAGCTTGGCGAGATTGTCAAACTGCCGGTTGAGGTCGCGGTTCATCTCGACGAGCATTAATTTGGCCAGGCCTGTGCTCTGGCTGACGACACGCGCCTTTTGGTGGCTTCCGTTGACTCCAGGACTACCCAGGGCGCCGTACTTGGACACTCGGGCGTCTGGTGAATTGCCAGAAGGCACAATCAGCCCTGAACTTCGCCGACGAGGTTCAGATTTGATTTTCGACAGCTGACGTCGATGACTGTAGCGTCTGGGTGTTTTTGGAGAGTCGGTCATGTCGAGATGGTCGAGTTGTGAACGCCGTGCGTAGGTATGTCAATGGAGACGATATGGGCTAGATAGAGTTTGTGGACCTGACAGGCTAAAGCGTGTTTGGGGCCCAATGCGGTAATACCCAAATATTGCAGCTTGAAAATGGAGACGAAGAATGGGAGGGTGCAATGACGTATTAGAGGAGATCTAAGGAGATAAAAAGGCACAGAGGGGAATATACAGCCAGTGTTAGTTAATTATAACAGATATTCTCCCGTTATCTTAAATCCTTTATTGTTTTCTAAGCTCCCCTTTGGATCCCTAAACCACAGCACCATCTCTAACTTTATACCAGTAGAAAATGTCCCTAAGCTTCCAGAACAATATTATTGATGCAAAGCTGATAGGGAGATATTATCGCGAATGGTGCAGGGGAGATGACCCGTTTTGTTGGGAGGTATTTAATTCGTATCAAAAACTAACGCTGGCCAGTTATGTATTCGAGTCTTCTATGTTTATACTGATATATTGGCCTGCTCTCAGTCTGGTATCTACTGATACCAGGAATGCACAACTCTAATGGAAAATGGAATTTCAAAGCCTCGTAAAACCCCACAAAAACAAATCGTGGATATGACCGCAAGTTCGACGGTAGCTAGCCTCTCTGGTAGTAAATAGCACTCTTGTATGTCTCAAAGTGTCTCACACGGGTAAGAAAACGGGAAAACTTTATTTGGCAATTTCTTCCTCAAGGTGCATCTACAAGGCCGTTTCTCACCCAAGTCCGCAATAGTTTAGTGGCTAGAATTTCCGCCTGTCAGGTATTATACCAGCACGCGGGGGACCGGAGTTCAATTCTCCGTTGCGGAGTATCTTTTTGTCTCCACGACTTCTTTTTATATTGTATCTTCGATCAGTAGATTAGTAAGCTGGAGATGGTAGATTGGAATAGGGTAGAGATTAAAACAAAAGGGCTCGTTATATTATTAGTCTTAATACAAGCAGCAAGATCATATGTATGGACAACAGGGACATGAGTTCATCTCTTTTTATTTTGTTTTATCTTCACGTTACGTAACCACATTTTTCAACTGTTGCATCGTCGTACCAGGTACCAGGTACTAATTAAGATAATGCAGGTAGATAGCCGCTTGAAGTCATACTAGCGTGTAGTTTTGACGTGAGCTGAACAAACAAGCACGTAGTTAAAGCCCCAAGATGAGTGGCACAGATAACACAATATCTTTAAATACCCCACACTTGCCCTCAAAATACCCGCAAGGTCCTCTGGGAAGTGTAAATTCAGCCACAATCAAACGCCACCGAGATGCATGATACGGCACTTCGGACCCCGACATGGAACTTTAAACCGCCACTATAATATATATCCTTTGGGTGGGCCAAAGGACATCCCTATTTACTCACTGTTCAACAATGAGAGTGCTTTTCAACATTGTTGCCGCTCTGAGGGCCGTTTCTGCGCTCAGACAGTTCGAACAGGACCCATTACACAGAGCTTATGACGGAGTCAAGGATGTGTCTCGACAGCAGGTTTCCGATGGGTCGTTTCGGGTCACTGATCCCGCTGAATTGGGCGTTGATTCTGTGAAACAGCATTCGGGATACTTTGATTTCGAGCAGGAAAACAAACATCTGTTTTTCTGGTTCTTTGAGTCTCGAAACGATCCCAAGACCGATCCGGTGGTGTTGTGGATCAACGGAGGCCCTGGCTGTTCCTCAATCAAGGGGATGTTCTTCGAAATGGGCTCTGCCAAGGTAGAAGACAAGCTGAAGCTCGTCGACAACCCCTACGCATGGAACTCTAATGCCTCAGTCATTTACCTGGATCAGCCTGTCAACACTGGATACTCTTACTCCTCTGACGAACACCGAGTCAATTCCACCCGACAGGCCGCCAAGGATGTGCATTTGTTTCTCAACAAGTTTTTCGAGACCTACCCGGAGTATTCGGAGCTGGACTTCCATGTGGCTGGAGAGTCGTATGCTGGCCATTACATTCCTGCCATTGCTACCGAGATCCAGAGCCACAAGGAAAAGAACTACGAGCTGGCCTCGGTACTAATTGGAAACGGTGTCACTGACACTAAGACACAGGTGCCCTACTTCCAAGCCATGGCTTGCGGAGAAGGTGGATATCCTTCTGTTCTATCCGAAGACACTTGTCAGCAGATGAAGGATGCCGTGGGAGACTGCCAAAAGCTCATTGAACACTGCTGGTCCAACCCCAAGAACAAGCTGCAGTGCTACGCCACCATGAACTACTGTCTTTCTGTTTCCGTTGAGCCTTACATACGAGAGGGTGGACGAAATGCCTACGATGTCAGAGATGTCTGCGCTGAGACAGGCTGTTACAAGGACGAAAACGAAGCAATTGAGTCGTATCTTAACGATGAGCATGTCCAGTCTGTTCTAGGAGTCAAGGACATCGAGCATGTAGGATGTCGTGGCTCCGTTGGCAACGAGTTTGGCCTCAATGGCGATTATGAGTTGCCTTTTCATTACGATGTTGCCGATCTGCTCGACAGTGGTCTTCCTGTTCTGCTTTATTCGGGAGACAAGGATTTCCGATGCAACTGGCTCGGAAACAAGGCTTGGTCTGACAAGCTGGAGTGGAAGGGAGCCAAGGAGTACTCCCAGGCACCTATCAAGAGATGGCATGCTCATGTCGATGGTAAGGACATTGCTGCTGGCGAGGTGAAGCAGTCTGGAGATTTGACTTTCCTTCGAGTGTTTGATGCTGGTCATATGGTTCCTCATGACCAGCCCGAGACTTCTCTCGATATGCTCAACAGATGGATCTCCGGTGGTTCTTTCGAGTAACCTATTGGCTAACATTATTTCTATAGATAATATATTGTAATTGATAATGATGATAGATTACTATATGAGCCCACCTAATTAGTAGCTATAGGGTATCTGCCGTGGCCAAAACTGAAAATACCTAGAGTGACTGGAACAGCCAAATATAACAATAAACAGAAAGAAACACATTTTAACTGATTAAATCATATACTTAGAGCCAAATAATTCCCACAAATATGTAATAGGAGTCCGAGAAACACGATTTTGGGCGCGCTTTTTTTTTTTTTAGCGCATTTTTTCGACTTTTTTTAACTTTGAATACGACAATACGAGCTCCGATCTTCACCCCAGGTCTAGTGGTGTAATGGTTATCACGTCTCGCTCACATGTAGCATCAGTTACGAGTGCCGAGGAGGCTCAGAGTTCGATCCTCTGCTGGATCATTTTTCCTACCTTGTTCGGTAGGTGCCTGTGCTTGACAGTCCCTGCATTTGTCAGGACTGTTTATCGTACAGGTGACGTTTTTTGACGTCCTGGGTCCACACTTGTTCAAGGTAGCTAGTTGAACAGGTCCACAGTTAAACCATACCGAGGACATCAATCTGAAGTGCAACATTTGCTCTTCTGTAATTACCGTAAAAATAAACAGCAATATAAACACTTACACGTGCCTTCTCATGGCCTCTTCTCTTGTCATCATACAGAGTTCAATAAAGAGTGATATTATCTCGCTAATGAGCTAGGCCCATAATACTAGTTTATCTTCTACGATGAAATTAATGAGCTGCGTCAATGTTTAATATTATTTATCACTGAATGTTATGTTTATGCTAGCTACACCTGGCTCTGCTTGTAGTTGTAAGCAAGATAGTAAAGGAATGCACAAGTGGGCTGGCCCAGGAAAAAGGTGAACCAGAATGCACAGTTACCGAGGAAGGGACCGAGGGAGGAGTTGATATGCTGAAGGTTCTCGGTGGCCATGATCAGGGGAACCTGAGACATCATGCAGAAAAAGGCCGCTCCGATAATGTTATGTGTTGGGATGCCGACCACGAGTTCGTGGATCACGGCCGAAAAGAAAAAGACTACCACAGAGGCGTTGAAACGCGACATGCCCCGGGCCAGAAGAGGCACGTAGACGTGGTGTCGGAAGTACTGGTTGACAGGCTTGTTCCAGAGGGTCCAGTACTGGCCAATGGATCGCGAGTTCCACCACTGCTGGTAAAAAGTTCTGTTTCCGAAACGGGTCAACTCAGCAATGAGGTTGAGGCAGTTCTGGAAGAAGGCGTAGAAGCCAATGAGCCAGATCATCATGGAGACGGACGCCAGTTTCATGAGGCGCTCGGAGATGTTGGCGTAGTCCAGCTTGGGCTGGAAAAACAGTGCCAGGCACGACTGCATGATAGGGTAGGCGTACTGGAAGATGAGGAACTGGATTAGCATGCACAGAGACACGAGTTCAAACAGGTTTCTGAACACATGCTTAGGTCGGATTCGCTCCGTCTTGGGGTAGACGGGCTGGTAGACCAAGGTGGGTGCAAACCAAAAGTAGAGCAGGTTTGACAGCGTCACATTCTGCGGGTAGGGCATCTGTGCGTAGTAGGCAGGAGTGATCTCAATCTCCGCCAGAGTCTCTGCGTCATCTGACGAAGACGAGGAGCCCGATTCCTTCTCTTCTTGGGCCTTGTCCATCTTTTGGGCCTGGATGGCGGCCTTTCGGAGATCCGAGTTTGTGAGGCCGTAGGAGGCCAGCTTGAGCGACAGAATGACAGCAATGAACTCGACAATTGTGCCTGCGACGGGGTTGGGCAAGTAGTAGTAGACCACGTAGGACAGCAGAGAGATGGAGGACAGAGTGTTCATGGTATGCAAGAGGCCCACGGTCACGTAGTGGTGTTTGTTGGACAGAAACAGCAGCTTGGCGGCAGACTCGATGGCGTAGGCCATGAGGATATGTGCGTAGGCCACGACTATGAGCAGCAAGGTGAGCTGCCATTCGGAGGGGGTGATTTTGGGGTCGAAGAAGGGGTTGGAAATGCCGTATTTGAGGTAGTTTTCGAATGCGAGTCGCAGGTTCCCCACAATGAGGATGATCATGCCAATGTTTTTGAATCCCTTGAAGGACGGGTTGGAGCCATCATAATCGCGCGAAAGCATGGATGTGGTACAACATGTGTGAACAGGCTTGATGTGAAGAAACGGCGTTTTGGACGCTGGTGACGAGCCCGAGGGCTTCTTGGAGGCCGTAATTGTCAGTCCGCTGAGCGATAGCGAGGAAGAATTTTTTGTTCGGGTTCGCGACGAGGCTCTAGACGAAGGTTGCGACGATTGTCGAGATGGCGGGCCTGATTCGTAGCCATGTTTCTGGGCCTTGAGCACGTCAATTTTTCGTCGTCGCACTTCCATGGTGGTGTGAGGATAGAGCTAGGAGCTTTGGAGCTGTCTGTTTGCTGTAGTTTGTAGAGTGGAGTGTTGTCTTCTCTCTAAATATAGCTTAACTTGTTATCAAGAGTATCCATGCAGGAAGGCCCGAGGTGTGATGACGATCGTTCCGGAGTGTTGCTATATGGTAGCGAGATTGGGGGTTGTTTGGGGCTGTTGTGGCTCTGATTGGGTTATTTTTCTTGAGCGTCCGAGCTTTGTGCACGCAGGTAGGAAAAAACTGGTCTTTTTTGAAGGTACAGTAGCGCGGGGTACTTTGTTGCGGGTCTCAGTATCACACGTTTTCCTGGCAACTATTGTTAAGTTTATTCTTGCTGGAATGTAATGTTGGAAGGGTGTGGGAAGATCAAGGGTTGCAACGTGGTGGATAGGGTTGGAAAGCAGAGGCAGCGGTAGCGTTTATCGACGGAGACAGTCTATATATACAACGTGCGAGAAAGACAGGTAGTGTCGTAGACAAAGCCACAGGGTTCTGCCACACCCTCGCTATTGAGCGAGCAAGTCGCACGGTGGACGTATGCTTATGCGTATGGCACCCTAAAGTTTGCTAAGTGGGGTGCAGCTAACCATTACAAGGGTGGGAGGGAAAAGGAAAAGGAAAAGGGCAGGAAAAAAAAAAAAAAAAAAACCACGGAAAAATCTGAGATGTCTTACATAGACAACAGTGAGGGGCAACGATTCTGAGCCTGGATCGTATTAAACAAGTGGCTATTCAATCAATTGAATGATAAAATCTGGATTTTTTTTGTCTCGTCCAAATTCCAGCCTTCTCGAAGAATACTCCATTGTGATGGTCATGCCAAGCTTGGTTAGGCGCACATGTACAAATTTGCAAACAATGCTAAGTATCGGGTTGTAGATACAAGTACGGAGTTACGGAGTTTTGGAATATAGCGACACAAACAAAGATGGCATCTCTCTTGCACGTCCTTCAAACATTTTCGTCTAGATAAGGTACCGCGCTGCCATCTATTTCCTGCTCCGCACATACAATATCGTGCAAGCGCAAGACGGAAAAAATACGACGTGATGCAGCCGAGGCAAGTGCATGAAGACGACGATCAGCCGGAACTCTACCGAGGTATTTTGGCACGAGACGGGCATATTTGTAAGACAGGGGGACTAGCGGATCAAACACAAACCCATGGGTGCCCGCTACGCAACCATTTTTCCAGGGTGGTTTCCGTGATATTGCGCTTCGCATTAGCAGGAATCATCTCTTGTGGTTAGCCCCAAATGCACGGTATATGCAAACGGGCTCTGAAAAATAAATACTGCTGTGGTGTCCTCTAAACGATTTGCATCAATCACGCGAGGTCGATTGAGGCGGGGTAAACGTCAAGTCATTGTCCATTGCCAGGAGGCTTCTTTTTCGGCTGTTTTGGGGTCTCTGATACATTGTCGTGGCGCTTCTTCCGACGATAATTACCGGACAAGGTCATCGGAGATTCTTGCTGTCAGAACCTTGTTGGAGGATGTGTCTCTAGTCTTGTCAGATGGAACAGTGCGCACGGCTAAGACTACGTATCCGAAATGCACAGGGCGTAGCAAGCATTATTTGTGTGCAGCAGCAGAGAGAGCTCGTATTGGGGCTGAGCGGGGAAGGAGATGTGTGTGTATTTTGACAAACGTATATTTCACTGTTTTGAGAGGTGTCCATCTTGGGGCAGAGTGACATTGTCAACTCTCTCTCATCTGAGACTTGTTCCGAGGCAAAGGTGACCCTTGTTAGCCCGAAACTAATAACGGATTAATTCGCAATATCAACTCTATTGCTTTCCGATATGAGACACTATCGGACGGGACAGACTGAAACAGACCCGGATCTCCCGAGAAACAGTGGTTCTATGTAGAGAGCTTTGTAGAGTGTTACCATGACTGTATGACTAGTCAAACGAGAAAAGAGAATGACAAATAGAGCAACAAAGAAGGATTGACATGTTCTGGTCTCAATGCGAACATTCCTTGTGCACTGTACCCACCCATTCACTATCTTCGATTCAAGGGCAAATCAAATCTAAGACTATATTGTCATGCAGGACATGTAGCATCGCATGGGCTGTGGTTTGTTGTGGTATGATTTTATTATCGAAAAAACATGGACAAGGGTGTGGTTATCTGTAAGATATTGGACGCCACACAGCAGAATTGTACTTGAAGAAATAACGACATGCTGTAACTCAGACACACAACTTACAGTGTACCAACATTGACTACCTACACAACACACAATACACAGAGATCAAAAGACACAGATCCACGTATCAACCACGCTCGTACCTTGCCCACGTCTTTAGTCTAAAAGTGGGCACTTTACTGCTAGTCAGTTTGTCAGTTTGTCAGGGTTTAATCCCAAACACTTATTACCAAACCGACCAGCTGCATTATCAAGGTATTCACTTTGACAGGAGCTTAGAAAGGACGAAACCATGCTAGTCTTGAGCTAACGTACAATCCGATATACAACCTACCGGTACAGGTACAGGTACAGGAAGCCACTCATCAATCACTCATAAACATTACTATATCCTCCTCAATTACCTTGTTTTTAGAACCCTCTTGTCTTTTTGCACTTACAGGGCAGGAGTCTCGGCCTCCTCGACATTCTCCTCCATGATGGCTCCAATGGCATCCATGTGCAGAATCCACTGTCGGTACTCCATGCCGCACTTGCCCATCCATCCCTCAATCTTTCGCGAGTTGTTGAGCTCAAAGCCGGCGGCCATGAGCAGGTTCTCGGCCTCGTTCTCGGCGGAAATGGTCTCGATGATGATTCGGTTAGCGTGAGGCTTGACCTTCTTGCTAGTCACGTCTCGAGCAGTGTTGACGGCCCAGAAGAGCAGATCCATGCCCAGACCGGTTCGTCGGTACTTTCGCATCACAGTCCAGGCAGTGATGTAAACGGCCTGGTCCTCAATGGGGAACTTGTAGTAGTTGTTTTCATTCTCCTTGTCAATCTCGTCGGAAAGAGCCAGCAGACACACGGCCACGACAGTGCCGTTGTACAGGTAGGCCTTGGTGTCGGACTGGGACACCAGAACGTCGGAAACGACAGAGCTCTCGGCGTCTCGAATCAGCTTGTCGGTGGTTCTGCTGGCAAGCGACAGAGCGGCGATGGTGACTCCACACATGAAAACGAGGAACTTTCCAAAGTCCTCGACGGGGTCGTTGAAGACTCGAACCAGAATGTAGAGCGTCAGCAGAGCGCCCAGAGTGTAGTAGTGGAAGATGACTCGTCGGTTGGCCCGGTTTCGTCGCTGGGCCAGAGCGTCGGTGACCAGCTTGAAGCAGCTGACAATGTTTTCCGACGTGGAGGTGACGGAGATATCTTCAAAAGTTCCCGACACTTCTTTTCGAGGTTGTCGGGGCTCCTCCTGGACGGCCCCCTCGGGGGACACGGGCACGTCCTTGACATTGATGGCCTTGGCGTCGTCCTTTCGGTTTCGGACCTCGGACTTTTTTACGGCGGTCGACATTGTGTGCTGTGAGTAGATTGCGTGAGTGTGTCTGACAGTGGTGGTGAACAGACGTTGTGTGCGCTGGAAATAAATGTACCACTAATTAGGCCTAACGTTATGTACGAGTATTACCCTTTTCCTACAGATTAGCTTGTGATGCTGCACCCAGAGTGTATCGACGAGACCAATAGAGGAGAATGCTTTGTAAGAAAATGATGGAGCACCAGCAGATGATCTACCATTCAGGGCATAACTGGAAAAATTGGACCATCTCCTGTTACGCAGCTACTCTCAGACTTCTACTCCACCTCACCCGTCCCGATATTGCCACTGCAACCAGCCCTATAAACTGACTCTCACAGTGCGCAACTCCTGCACTTTGGCGAAGCTCTATTTCCTCTTTTTATTATGTCCCATGGGCGCCAGAGGACAGGTGGGACATGCACAAGGTCGCACGTGCCCACCGTGGCCCGTGGTGGTTGGCTGACATTTATACCTTGGCGAATCCGTCAGCAGAAAAGCAGCGGTATTTGCGGATGTGCGGTCGTGGGGCAATGTGCTCTAAAAATTTTCACTCTAATTTAACCGACGATTCGACTACGATACTGTATGATAAAGAACGTGGTGTGACCAAGAGGTAATTGTAGATCGATGGAACAACAGAGTTGCTAGGAAATGAAACGAAAAAAAGAGAACGACAAAACGGAAACGGCAAAAAAGAGAGACCACACGTGAGCTGTAGATGAATACGACGAGTTCACACGACACTTGTTATTATAACGTGCTGGCGAGAAAAGAGAGAAAAAGAGATCTGTCAATGAAAACGGGCAGGAATGTGGGCAAGGGGAAATATATAGGTTTGTTTGAGGGTATCCAATGGTAAAATTAGTGACTGATGTTCTGCATGGAAGATATCATGACCAGCCAATTCAGAACTTCATGTACTCGCACAGCACTTATTGGAACAATGATAATCAAGAGTTATAGATCTAGTCCAAATCAATGTCACCCCACAAAAGTGGAACAAAGAGATGCAGCCACAGGAGCTATCTGGAATAGTATAAGCTAGCCCAGTTATATCGTCAATAGAAACAAAATACTTACAAAACTTCAAGTTACTCAACAATTTGTTAAGGCAAGAAAAACCCTACAACACCTACACTATAAAACACCAACCCTGCAGCTACAGCACCGTCAAAAGCAGAATCCACTCTCTCCGATAACTCCGTAGACAAAACCATAGACTTCATTAAATACATGCAACGAGTGTACCCAGACACCCAGCATCTCACGCTTAATCATAACACGCTCAATAATCGTAGCCTGAAAACTAGTCCAGGTTAATGTGGACGGCCTTGGCCTGGGTGTAGATGGAAAGACCGTACTCTCCCAGCTCTCGACCAATACCACTCTGCTTGACACCACCGAAGGGCACACGAGGATCGGAGTCGTTATCAGAGTTTACCCAGACCTGACCAGCTCGCAGCTCCTTGACCACTCGGTGGGCTCGTCGGATGTTCTCGGTGAACAGAGCGGCGGCCAGACCGTAGGGGGTGTCGTTGGCCTTGGCAATGGCCTCCTCCTCGGTCTTGAAGGTGTCAATGACCACAACGGGGCCGAAAATCTCCTCCTTCCAGATGGTCATGTCCTTGTTGACGTTGGTGAAGGCGGTGGGCTTGATGAAGTAGCCCTTGCCGTTCTGGGGAGCAGCCTCACCTCCCAGAATGCACTTGGCTCCCTCAGCCTTACCCTTCTCAATGTATCCGAGCACCTTCTCGAACTGGATCTTGTTGACCTGGGGACCATGGGAAGTCTTCTGGTCCAGAGGACATCCAAGAATGGAAGCCTCGTTACACTGCTTGACGAAGGCATCAACGAACTTGTCGGCAATTCCCTCGTGCACCAGGATTCGCGAGGTGGCAGAACACACCTGGCCCATGTTGTACATGATACCAATGTGGGCCCACTCGACGGCCTTGGCGAGGTCGCAGTCGTCGAAAATGAGCAGGGGAGACTTTCCTCCAAGCTCCATGGTGACGGCCTTCATGTTACCGGTGGCGGCCTTCATAACGGATCGGCCGGTGACAGTGGATCCAGTGAAGGCAATCTTGTCAACGTCGGGGTGCTCAGCCAGTCGGTTGCCGGCCTTGGCTCCGTAACCGTTGACAACGTTGACAACACCAGGGGGGAAACCAGCCTCCTTGATGAGGTTGCACACCACCAGCATGGACAGAGGGGTGTACTCAGAGAGCTTCATGACAAGCACGTTGCCAGCAGCGAGGCAGGGGCCCAGCTTCCAGGCAGCCATGGCAATGGGGTAGTTCCAGGGGATGATCTGGCCACAGACTCCGTAGGGCTCGTGGATGGTGTAGGCGAACTTTTCGTTGGAGGTGGAGATGGTGACTCCGTTGCCGGCCTTCTCGGCCAGACCAGAGTAGTATCGCAGCACGTAGATGAGCTCGTCCACGTCGCCGTCACAGTTGCCGTACTTGGGTTTACCGGAGTCGGCAGCCTCAATGGAGGTGAGAAGGTCCTTGTTCTTCTCCACGAGATCGGCGAGCTTTCGCATCAGCTGGGCTCGCTCGGCGCCAGTCACCTTTCGCCACACGTTTTCGTAGCAGTTTCGGGCAGCCTGCACGGCCTTGTCCACGTCAGCCTCATCTGCAGCCTCAACGGTGCAGATGACCGCCTCGGTGGCGGGGTTGATGGACTCAATTGAGCCGCCATGGCCGTCGACCCACTCGTTGTTGATGAAGAGCTTAGTGGGCTGGTCGTAGGTCTTGCCGTCGGGGAGGGAGATTTGCACTAGGTTAGCGGACACGGCGGGAGCAGCCTTTTTGGGCGCCTTGTAGATGGCGAAGGATGCGTTAGGCACAATGTGGCCATGGAGCTGTGATAATCTGTACATGTTGGGGAGGAACGCAATGATCTGTGCTTATCACAATGTCGTGGTAGTGTGATAGCGATGCGTAATGCAATTGAGTAACAGGCATTTTCCACCTCTGCTCATACTCACTTATATGTGTTGGTTGAATAAAATGTTGAGATAAACGAGAAACAGGTTTTGCTGCAGGCAGGAGGAGATTGGAGCGGAGAAACTTCCAGGGCAAAGATAAGATGGGGTAGAGTGCCCCACAAGGTTTGATTTCCCTTGGTCCTCATGCATGCACCTTGCCTAAAGTGGCAATCTGATGCGGCAAACTTTCAACGGTAGCGAGCTAAGGGACCCCTTTGCCGCTTATCAAGCCCATCACCTCGTGCTGGCCACGATCACTAATCAGCAAATACGGTTCTCTCCACGATGCATCTCGGCATTTCACCGGCTAGAACAAGCAGCAAAGCCCTGGGAACTGCACTAGGCGGGGGTGGATCACTAACCAGAAGAAGGCTTGCAAAAAAAGGCATGGGCGACACGGTCTCTTTATGTGGGGTCGGCTCACGGTCTGCACTCAATCGAGCCATTTTCGCCCCGTCAACTTGCTCAATGCAAAGGGCCCTGAAACCGTTGGCCAGAGGCCTTCATACTAGCCGCCGAAACGCATACAACGTCTTGGCCATTGAAACCTCATGCGACGATACTTGCGCGGCCATCATTTCACGTGACGAGAAGCACAAGACGGCCCAGCTGGTGGATCACGTCAAGATCACACTCGACTCGTCCCTGCAGGGGGGAGTCAACCCGGCTCTGGCTACAGCTCATCATCATGAGAGCGTGGGCCCCTTAGTATGCGATCTGCTTAAGAAACATGCAAACACTAAAATAGACCTGGTGTGTGCCACTCGAGGCCCCGGGCTGCCTGGATGTCTTTCATCAGGTGTAACTTTTGCCAAGGGTCTCGCTGTAGGTCTGGGAGTGCCGTACCTGGGAGTTCACCATATGCTGGCGCATCTTTTGACACCTCGTTTGTTTGAAGCAGCAGCAGATTATAACGGCCATAAGACGGAGTTTCCATTTCTGTCGCTACTGGTATCTGGAGGCCACACCATGCTGGTTCTCAGCAAGTCTCTGTATGATCACACGGTGCTGTGTAACACTGCAGATGTGGCGATTGGGGACGCCCTGGACAAGTGTGCTCGAGTGCTGGGACTCAAGGGAAATATGCTGGGTAAAGTCATGGACCAGTACTGTCGCTCAGCAGAGACGCCCTCGGCCCTGTGGAACATTCCCATGCCTGTAGATAACAAGAACGACATTCGGTACTCGTTTGCAGCTTTCCACTCCTACGTTGACAAGAAAAAGAAGGTGACTGGAGCCGAAACCACGCCTGAACTGGCCCTTGAAGTCCAGTCGGCCATTTTCAACCACCTGATGAAGAAGACCGAAGCCACCTTTAACGTCTACAAGAATGAGATTGCTTCAGCTACAACTTTGGTGTGCTCTGGAGGAGTGGCTGCGAACCCTAGGCTGAGACAGGCTCTCCAGAACCTGTGTTCCAAACACCACCTCGAGGCTGTGTTCCCTGATCCGTACTGGTGTACCGATAACGCTGCCATGATTGGATGGGCCGGTATCGAGCTGCATGAAGATGGATACCGAAGCGATCTGCAGGGATTTCAGATTCCCAAGTGGCCTCTAGCGGAGTTTGAAAAGGAGGTCAAGAGTTGAACATGACGCACGACGAACACAACGGCGAACAAAACTACGAACAAAACAACGAACGACGAACGACGAACGACGAACGACGAACGACGAACAATAGGTCCTGTACATAGTGCCCAAGGCAATGCATTAACTTATAGTAGATGTTCTGTAATAGGAGATATAGTCGAGATCACGGAGAATGGTGGTCTTCTAGGTCGATGTACTTGTACTTCATTTCTGTCCGTCTTCCATCGAACTAGCATATGAAATTTAGACTATGATGAGTCCAAGACAACCGCCTGTACCACCAGTAGCTGTATATAATTGGTTGGTTCAAGTCATATTGGTTCAAGGTCTGGTTTATCGGTACGTAGATACAGATTGATATGTGAGCACTGCAGAACAAGTTTTCTGCAAAAAGTCCATAGGCCTGTTCAGCGCATCGTACTTTTGAATACGCCTCAAGATAAGCGGATATCCAATCAAAGAATGCCCCTACAGCTTCTCTTATTGATACGCATCAATAGTCCCCTTTTGACTTATTCCACTTATACCAGCTCGCTAGTAGTAGCCCGTCTTCTGACTCTCCCTCCTCCGCCTCGAGTTCTACCCTAAACCCGTGCCAAAATGAGATATGATGAGGTGTTTGAAAACGGACAGTGGCTTTATTGGTTCTTGATCGACATTGAACGTTCGACAGTCTAGATTTTAGCCAGGCACATCAGATCCTACAGGCGTACCAATGGAGCGAAGACGCTGATTATAGAGAAAACGGTGGTGAAAACCCATACAGCTGCTGAAAAATGCGTCCATTTCCCGGACCAGCATATCTCGTACGAGTACATCAATAGCGTAGGAAAGTCCTTGCACTGCATGTATACGAACTGTACGAGCTATATTTCTCCACCTCCATAAGCTTCAGAAAGAGAAGGCTCTGATACTCCAACTTGGAGAAATGGGGTAAAAAAGAAAGAGAAAGGGTTACACAGAGAGAAGCCGTCTGATTGATGGTATGAATACAGTGCACTTTCTGTGTCTGAAAAAATCACTTCCTAGCACTTCTCGTACCGTACGTACATCCTTCCTGCATATCCCTCATGCTCAACGGTTTTTTCGGGAATATGTGGGGACGGTAGAACTGGTCCAAATCACCGGTTCTCGAACGTGAATATCAACTTGCAACTAGAAATAGCACCAATCACAGCCCCTATCTTTCTTTGGAAAAAGGAGGTGTCCACACAACAGTGTACACAGCCTCATCCAGTTACAGTGCGTTTGGAAACGGAAAGTTCGAAAATACTCTCAGTGTGACGCCATCATGCGGTTTGCAACTTTGGCCTTGACCCATCGATAATGGTAAACTCGAGTTAGACCGATTCAGGGCGGCTACAAGTATGAGGCCTTTAGGAGTATGACACGATGACCACCAGTACATACTATACATTAGTATCCTTGGCACCGTCGTCTGTTCTCACCGTCTCCTATCCTCTCCCCCGTCTTCTACTCTCATCTCACCCACCCACACTGCCGTAACTGTAAATGGCTATTTATATCTCAGCCCACGACGAGAGGAAGACGTCTGAGCTTGAGCCGAGCTTGGAGGCGGTTTGGGTTTGGAAACATTGCCATTTGGCACTTAACCGCTAAACGCCTTGACACTCTAAACGGCTTTGGCCTTGTAAGGTCGATTCTTGTACACAAGGGGGGAGGCACAGCAGGCGGGTCAAAAAACGATGGGAAAAGACATGAATGGAAATGAACGAGTCGGTTATTTATCGAGACACCCAAAATGATACACTGAAATGCACACCCCTCCATATATAAATAACGCCACAGCCCTCTGCACAGGCACAAGGTTTCCGGTGGAAGCATCGTCGAGAGCTTATCGTGCTCTCTCCGAGATATTGCATACAGTTAAGCGTAGGGAGTGAGGGACTAATAAATAAGACTTGTGGCTCAAAAAGGAAACAGTGCAAGGTCTCTGATTTCCCCACCGTACCATAAACACCTTTTCTCTTCTCCAGCTCAATATCACCCTCTTTGGCTGACAACAACTCATTTCTCAACTTCTTCACCACAATGCGTCTTTCCAACATTCTGACCCACATTCTCTTGGCCTCTGTGGCCTCGTCTGCCGCCATCCAGCTCGACCTGGCCGAGCGAGAGGCCGCCGCCCAGATTGGCAACTCCGAGCCCGTTCAGCTGGCTGAGCGAAAGGACGCCAAGGAGGTGTTCCACGAGATTGGCAACTTTTTCAAGACCGGCGACATCCATGACGACGGAAAGCACGACGAGCGGGACCTCGAGGAGCGAAAGAGCCCCAAGGAAGTCTTCCACGAGATTGGAAACTTTTTCAAGACTGGCGACATCCACGATGATGGCAAGCACCACGATGATAAGCGTGATCTCGAAGAGCGAAAGAACGCCAAGGAAGTTTTTGGCGAGATTGGAAACTTCTTCAAGACTGGAGATATCCACGACGACGGCAAGCACCATGACAAGAGAGAGCTTGAGGAGCGAAAGAACGCCAAGGAGGTTTTCGGAGAGATCGGAAACTTCTTCAAGACCGGTGACATTCACGACGACGGCAAGAACCACGACAAGGACAACTAACCAATTTTTTTATTCCAGTTATAGATTCTTGAATACTAATTGCACCATTATCTAAGTGTAGAAGGCGAATAGTAGAGAGCTTGTAAACCGTTCAAAATCAGTCCTGGGGACGTGAGGCTTTAAGGGAAAGGATAAAATACCAGTCGAAATTGATTGTCGAAGTTAAGGGGACGATATGGTGACATTTTTAGACATTTAATATAGACCAGTTGCATACATACCCTCTGCATGGGGATGGAACAAAGGGGTTAACTCGTGATGGGTCAAATAATAAGATACCAACACAAAATGAGGAATTATCAGGTGAATTTAAGGCGGAATTTATCAATATAATCCGAAACAGCTCTTTTTCAAAAAAATCGCACCACTATTACTTCTTTTGGACATACACAACCAGACCATACAAAGGAACTCTACTCGAGACAAAGTTTCTTATCATTTCGGATAAATGGGCAGTTTTAGTCCATATTGTTCATTCAGATATTTCGGAGCAAAGACGTGTGTTTTTGGTCGAAGCAGGTATAGAAATTTTATGCCATTTTCGTCATGTTGATGCCCTCCGTTTTTTGTCAATTCAACTGTTGCTTGACTAAAATCTAGAGGTTGCTGTGAGATCAGCATGATCCTGTTGAAGCAATATTAGCTGTAAGTACGATATCGTTAGGATGGTACCTGGCAGAAAAAAGGCACATCTACTATCATGGCGGTTGTAAAAGAAACATGTAGTAACCACAAAACATATCAGTAACTTTTTCGTTCACTCTGAAGAACCATACAAATCTCTGGGGTAGAAGATAGCTACAAGTAGCCACTCGTATCATATGTACAGTGAAGTACGATAGTATACAGTAAAATTCCATGTTTCTTGGAGTCGTAGTAAATCAATAAAACCAAGGCGCCCAATCCCGAGGGCTTTAACAATACTATACTGAACCAGTTACGAAACGCTCCCCTGAGTCTACAACTTTTCCACCTTGATTCGTACCAGTACGTAAACCAACATAGTCCTAAGATACTAATTACTACTCTTACAGCGCTTCTTCCACAACCAGTTTACAGTAATAGTTAATTATATGCTGACGAGGACGAATCCACGACGTTTGTGCCAACGAAAAGAGCCAACACGAATATGTATACAGAAACGCGGATCGCCTATTTGATGAGAACGCTGTCGAACCGCTCTCCTGCGACGGATCCGCCGGCCATGGAATGCTTGACGTTTCGCTTGAACTCCTCTCGGTTTGCCGTCATTTGATGTGCAGCATCTGTGTTAGTGGGGAACGTGAAAAGAACCAACTGGTCGAATACTCACCCTTGTTCAAAGGATCTGATGCATTTGGTTCCAAAAACAGGTACTGAAGACCGATCATAACGGCGTTTCTGAGTTAGTATACGTGTGTGTGTGTGCGTGTGTGTGTTAACCGGGTGATCCCACGCGACATCTCGCGACGCACCAAACCATCATACTCACAAACTGAGAACCGGCTTCCAGTCCTCCCGCAGAATGTTAAGGCAAACGTTGCCCTCCAAATCAATGTTGGGATGGTAGACCTTTTGCAGACACTTGACCTTGGGGGGCTCGTGGGGGAAGTTGGGGTTCACGTAGAAAGAGAACCGGAATTCGCCACCCTGGTAGAAGCCCTCGTCGGGCCGCACCGTGAGCTCAAAGTTCATAATGTCTTCTGCCGAGGGGAAATGTGTTTTCATGGTAGAGGGCAGAGACAGCTCTGACAGATCCTTCTGGACCCGCAACTGGGCCGCCGTCACCTTTTTTTTCGCGCTGCCGCCCTCGGCAGCCTGCTTCTCCTTCATGCTCCAGATTTTCAACATGCTGCTAGATGTGCTTGGTCGGTTTCGTTGCAGAGAGAGTTGAGAGCCACAAGAGGTGGTGTGGCGGTTATTCGAACTATCCTCTATAGTGCATGCGCTCGTATGTGCACGACCAAAGTTGAGGGTTAGGGTGGTTTGATAAGCAAGGATGGGTGAGTGGAGTGAATGAGAGAGTAAGAGGGGATGGGGCGGAGGGTGGGTTTATATCTATAATTTAGAGTGGAAATATAGAGTACCATTAACAAGAGTGATTTACGTACAAGTTGAGAAAAGAAGTAACACACGTCATTCGCCCCTTGATGGTTAATGAACACCGACAGAGTCATTTGCACAGACACAAAACGGATGGGTTTGTATCTGTTGTCATTGGTTTAGTTGCTCACAAGTGTTCTTATTTACAACTCATTTCCGCTTTTACAACTGTCACTATTTCATCTCTATTTTTCACTCTACTTTTCACTCTACAAGTGCTTCGCTCTTTCCTGCATGCATGATCCACCACCTAAAAACTTATCTTCAGCAAAGACTAGTCTGACAACAACAACATCATGACCAAGGTAGGAAAAACGAAACGAGTGCGAATCTCTCGAGTGGCAGGACCACCGGCAACGTCAGCACCGCAAATGACCGACCAGGAGTACGCAGCTGCTCTTGCCCAACAGCAACAAGCATACATGCCCAAGAACCTGGCCACCAAAGCAGGTCCTGGATTGCCATCAACAAACGCCACAAACACCCCAGCCACAAACCCGCTCACAGAAACACATACGGTCAAGCGCCAGGGCGGTGGCAAAACGTGGGAAGACCCATCGCTGCTGGAGTGGGACCCGTCGCACTTTCGACTGTTTGTAGGCAACCTGTCGGGGGAGGTGACGACGGAGAACGTGCACCGGGCGTTTCAGAAGTACAAGTCGCTGTCCAAAGCCAAGGTGGTTAAGGACAAGGTTTCTGAGAAGTGCGCGGGATACGGCTTTGTGTCCTTCTCCGACGCAGACGACTACTTCAAGGCCTTCAAGGAGATGGACGGTAAGTATATTGGCAACCATCCGGTGCAGCTCAAGCGGGCCAAGACAGAAATCAAGGCCGTGGCAAAGAAGAAGGGCAAGTCCTATGAGCGGGCTCGTCCTTATTAAACAGATGAAAAACGGAAAATGGAAAAGGGAAAAAACGAACAAAAAAGGGAATGATCGAGTTGGATTGAACAAGAACTGAACTACACAGTAGCCGTCAACCACTCACCTCATCTTACTGTAGTTGTATATACTTAATTTATTAATATCGGCACGCTCACTCTAACTCTCACATGTATATCATTATCATTAATTCCGTGTTCTAAAAATGCTCCTCAAAGTCACTGTAGTCGGGAACATCACTGATAACATGTTCGTAGCTTCCAATATCGCTCAGAAGATCGTCAACAGTCACATCAGTAAAAGAAGACTGTGACTGGGATCGAGACGAACGTCCGGATCGAGTGCTCGTAGAAGAACGGCCTGCAGAAACAATAACGGTATCCGAATCTCGCTCCTCTGTAGTCACTCCAGTGGTAGTGGCAGAGGACGAAACGGAGTTGAGGATCGGGAATCGAACAGACGAGGTGGAAATGTCACCGGAGGAAGAAGGAGAGGGAGACGCGGGGGTTTCAATGGGCATACCGGTTTTCACGTCGAGCTGGACAAAGGCGTGTTTCTGAGCATGGCTCTTGGCTCGAGAAGGGTAGCAGGAAGAACACACGTCGAAGTCGACACACGACTGGCAGTGGAATCGAGACAGGTCAATGGGTTCAAGACAGTAGTCACAGGCAAAAGAGTCAGAGTCGGAAACGGGGTGAGGATCAGCCTTGGCAGAAGGAGTGTCGACCTTGACGATCCAAGGGATTTCTTCCTGAGCTCCAGACAAGCCAGGAGGAACGTCCTTGAAGCATCCGATTCGAGGAATGGGAGAAGAGACGGGTTGAACAGTCTGAACAGGCTTCTGACACCCCGGGGAAGGTCGAGGAGGAATGGAGGGAGAGGTCTTGGACAGACGGTTGGCCAGAGGAATAGCACTGGTGGGAGTGTAGGAGGTGGAAGAGGAAAAGGAGGAAGAAGTGACGTCAGGGTTGACCTCAGAAAGAGTAGTGATCATCTGAGGCCGAGGAGTCTTGGTCTTCTCTACCTTGACATTGTCTCCCCAAGAACACAGCCATTCATTAGACCACTGGGAGAACTTGATTCGGGCCACCAGTTCGAGACTCGAGCCTGTGTTTTTCACAGATGCGACGGTGCCGTTGATGTTTTTGATCTCGGGCAGTTTGTCGAGAGCCAGAAGCATGGCCGAGACGTGGGCGGGCATCTTGCCGACGACTCGAGCCAGCCCGGATCCGTCAGTCAAAGGATACACTCCGACATCTGCAAGTTTGAACGACATTGAGCATGTCGCAGAGGTGGAGGTAGAGGCGGAGATAGTGGAGATATTGGGGACCACTGTAGGGCTCTTAGCTTTCTCCTCCTTGAGAGACTTCTCTAGGGCAGCAAACTTGGCGTCGAAATTGGCCTTGTAGGACTTGAACAGCTTTTCGACGTGCTTTCGAGCAGTCTCTTCGGCGTTCTTGGAGGTGATTTCGATCAGGTCCATCGCGGCGTGAGCATTGATATCTCGCTCCATCTCCAGGTCTCGTCGGACTCCGAACACCATTCGTTGAAGCTCGGTGATATCGGCTGCAATGTCCTTATCTCGGGGACTCTCGGTGCGGTAGCCCCCGTAGGTTCCGTAGATGAACCACGCCGACGCCTGTTTCATTCGAGGATGGAGGTCAGGAGACAGCAGAGCCGTGAAGGGCAGAGGGGTACTGGAGTTGGGGTGGCCTGAAACAAAGTGGACATCGGACACGTCCAATCGGGAGGCTCCAACTACACCCAACGATTTTGTGTCGAAATGCGTCTTCAGAAACGTGACCAGTTCCTCTCGGTTCCCAAACCGCAGCTGAGTCTCTGGAAAGCACAGAGTCTTGGGCAGGCTGGTATGCTGCTGGAAGGTGACGGCAATGTGGCGAACAGGGGCAGCGGTTGTGTCGGCAGGCCGTGCAGGAACAGGTGGAACGGCGGCTTCTCGAGTCATTTTCGGGAAACGTGTAGGCGACATGTGTGTTGTGGCGTTAGTTGTACAATGGTGCCGTGTGAATTTGTCGGCTTGTCGGGTTGGGTGTGTGGATGGAGATAGACTTTGAGAGCATTAGAGTTGCGATAACGGATGTGGGGAGAGGCATTAGTGGTGACTAGGGTGGTGGCGGCCATTGGTGGGGATTGGTGGTGACTGGTGGCGGGTTGTGTTTGTGTCTGTGGCGGGGGTTGAATCCGCTGTTTTTACTTTCAAATTGTGTGTGGTATCGCACAGCCTGTAGATGTGCTTACAGAGAGGCATCCCATGTCTCACTCTTCGAGGCAGGCCAAGAGTCGTTTAGTCTTTAACAGTTTTCAACGAGAATGAAAAACTTAGTTGGGTGAAAGAAAGTGGATAAAAGCGGGGAGTTATTTTTCAGAGAAAAGTACAGCAGAGAGTCATATAAAATGAGCTCTTGCACGACGCAAAGAAACAGCCTGTGAAATGCCAGGGTCCAGTCAACGTACTTGACGTCGTTTATGGGACTACCAGTATGTACAGCATTGCTTTCAATCTATGCCTCTCGAGATTCCATGAGTCACTCCATTGAAGAAGTGCACTATGTACGATACTGATACAACCTCAACCGCAAATATTTATTAATACATTATTTTTATTTCAACATTCTGTTTTTTTTTTTTGTTTTTTTTTCTTCTTTACGACGCACTTCACATCACCAGAGTTGTCCAGTGTTTTCATACTCCATCAATAGAACTGTAGGAGAATATCTATACCGTACCATTTTAGAGCAAGCACGGTTTTAATCGTGATGAATACATGTTTCACACTGTTTGAACTCATAGTCATTCTACGGTACGTCGCGCTCGCACTTTGATTTTCGTCGCACTCACATTGTCAATCACATCGTCGCACTCATTATCGTCCCACTGCGTGCTACTAAGTGCTCTTCTGCAAAAACCGCTTCAACGGAGGACCCCACTCCTGGGCTCCCTTGTACACATAAATCTCTTCCGGAAGAGCGTCAATAGCAGCACACAAGGACTCCGGAACATCCTCCTCCTCCTTGATCTCCGTCACAGGAGTCACATAGGTTCGAATGACAAACGACAGAGCCTTGGTGGACGGCAATCGCGTGAGAATCTGGTTCTCGCACCGCAGAAACCACTTGCTGAAATCAATCTCCTCGTCCTTGTACACCTTTACCTTGTCCTGATCATACACATGGTACTCGCCAATAGCAAACATCTCTGTGCCTCGCTGAATGCCCCAGTTTTGTCGCTGCACGTAGTTGTGGGGCTCGATTCGCTGGAAAAACTTGTTCATGGAAGTCTCCAGCTTCTCGCCGTACATGGGCACAGGTCCGTGAATGTCTCGCAGAGTAAGACCGCACTTGAGCTTGGGGTTGAAACCAGCAGGGAAACAGGACGAGCCGGCTCGAAGACGGTACATGGGCGGCTCACTAGTCTCGTCATAGGTCATGATGAGGAAGTCCTCCTCAACGTTTCGAGACAGAATCCGCAGCAGATCAAACGGCTTGTAACCATGTTTGAGGGCATAAACACCGGAATAAGGGTACCGCTCGCCGTCAAAAACGTGGTTGATGACGTGGCCAGTCTTGAGGTTTTCTCCAAAGTACATGGGGTATCGTTTGACCAGAAATCGCCATGTTCGGTCGTAAAACTCTGCCACGGGAGCAGCCACGTCGGCCCCTTCCTCGCAAAACACGGAAATGTGCGGGTTTTTGGCAATGGTTTCTCGTCTGAGCTGAACTCGCTCCTTGTACGTGTTTTCCATCTGGAAAATCTGGTTATGAGAGCACTTTTGAAGCCCCATGGTCATGTTGTACTTGCCAGGCTTGAAGGGCCGGTGCTTGATGGGCTCCACTTTAGTGTAATCAAAGTCTTCTCCGACGGACTCGACACGTGGGACTCCATTCTTTTCATTTACTGCGTCTTCCTCAGGGAACAACTTGACATCCTCGAGGAAGGCTCCGTACTCCTTGGGGATGAGAAACCGCACTCCAAAAGCCAGAATCATGCACACGGCCCAGGTGCCCCCGAGCCACATCCATCGCTCGTCCACCTTGTCGAGCGAGCCCAGATCCAGCGTGTCGTAAACGTATTGCCACAGCCCGAAAAAGTAGTCTGTCATGGTGTGGTGGTGTGGACTACTTGTGCTGTAGTGTCGACGATGACTTTGGATCGTCTGAGATAGGCCGATAAGCGCACACTTTATTCGCTAATTTGTGCGTGGAAAAAAGTTTATCCACGAGTGCGTTGCACGAGGGGAAGGACACGAGTACAGTGGACGAGTCAAGACCATGTATTAAAACAGTCTGTACACCGTTCTGTATGATAGTTAAGACAACGTCGAGTATCGTAGCTTTCAAAATACAGTATTTCAGAATAACTTTGTGGTGAAATATCAACAGATTATGACCCACATAGATTATGACCAATGTAGGTTATGAGTGATTAACGGGGGCTCCACAACAACATGAGCTCAGACATGGACTCGGTAAACTGCTTGTGTTTCGTTATACACTCATGGCCTTGTACTTCTCTCCTCCTCCTCTCTGACACAGTACATCCCAAAAAGGTAGCATGTTTACAACTCTATTTTTAGCACCAAGGCTATACACGGTTCATGCACATGGCTTCCTTAGACGGAGGTGATCGAATACAACCTTCAAACTTGTCCATGGAAGAAGCCATTGAACCGCAGCAATGGCAGACCTTCTTGACTATGGCCTGTTGATTATTGTTTTTGGCAAGGGAGTGAGTATGAGGAGATTCGAGGGGGGATTGAAGACTGTTTTCACCGTGTTATGTGAGGTGCTATTTTTGGATCCGTAAGGAGACTCATGGAGATTAGACCCTATGAGCAGCGATTGCGGATATGAAATGGTGATCAGGTGGAGGAGGGATGCGGCAGACACAGACATGAATTACACAGACGCGTTTTTACACAGACAGGTTTGACACAGACAGATGCTGTTGTTGCCGACACTGTTGTTGTGACGCTAATGCTCTCCATGAAGCTCACTGCTATCCGAGGAGTGTGGACTAGAGTACAAGACAAGATCAACGTGTATAAAGTACAACGTGGACGAGACGCAAACAGGTTTGACCGACTTGTTTGCTTGTGCTTGTGCCACTCTCACTTGTGCTCCTGTCCGTGTGCTATTACTCTAGTTTGATGTCTCTGTTCAGACCTGCTTCAGACCCTGCTGCTACCAACATGTCCCTGCATCATTAAGAGGAGAGGTGGGACAGGCGAGAGAATACGGAACACAAACAAGTGCTGAACGAACACAATAAGACGGCCGACAGGCATAAATGCAAGTTATTGTGTTTGTTTTGTCTGTCCTGTTTCTCTCTATTCTAATACCATGTCGTCCACTTTAACAGAAGGGTGTGATATACATTGGACACGTGCCAAATGGTCTTTGTTTTTTATCTCCCGATACCATATGATGTTGCCTATATCGCTATGACGTTGTCCACCCCTGACCTACAGCCAGTCGTTCCCATTCCCGACTTTCGTCGTTCCCGTTCCCGTCTAACCCAGCGAAACCTACCAAACAGAAGAACTCTCGGGAAACAAAACCCGTACTGCATTGCGCGAATTGCACATGACGCCAAATCGTCTCCTCCAGATATCCGAGGAGGCCAGATCCCCAAATGGGACCATGAGGTGCGTTTCAACCTGCGTGACAACGCAGAACAAAAGTCGTTGAAACTGACCGTTCTGGACAAAAACGACAGCAAACCAGAGCTCATTGGCGACACGGTGCTCGACCTGCAGCCCGTTTTCGACTCCAATCCTCGAGATGGATTCGACCAGTGGCATGAACTCACATACAAGGGCAAGTATGCCGGCGAGGTGTACCTGGAAATGACCTTTTATCCCACCAAGCCCAACATTCCGCCCAAGGTGGAGCGTAAAAAGAAAAAGAAGTCGAAAAAGAAGACCTCTGCTGACCCGCTCATGCAGTCCACAATGTCGTCCATGTCTTCCATGTCGTCCATGTCAGACCTACCTCCAGGCATTGTTCCAGCAGGCACAGGATCTTTCAACGATCCCAGAGCGTTCGATCAGTACGTTCCTCCGGGCTACGCCGGTCACGCTAGCGTGGGTGCTTCTGGACTGCCCTCTTTGCCCAACCAGTCGCTTCCTAACCACTCCATGCCGGCTATCCCTTCCCAGGCCATGAACCATTCCGTTTATGGAGCAGGCCCCGGCCCCGGCCCCGGAACTCCTCCTCCCATGAATAATTCGGTTAGCGCGTACCCCATGGGCCAGTCCATGTCCGCTTCACATTCCATGCACGCCCTTGGACATCGACCTCTTCCTGAAGCAGTCCCGGAGAGAGCTCTCCCAGATCCCCGAATGGATCCCAGAATCGCTGCTCAAGATCCCAGAATCGACCCAAGAACTATGCCAGACCCCAGAATGTCAACTCGTTCTCCACTGCCTAACGTACCTACAACTCCTTCACCATACAGAGAACCACTTTCTCACTCACGATCAGCAGATCCAATCCGACGACAGGGGGCATCTCCTCGATACGCTCAGGGCGGTTACCCCAGTAACGGGTCGCCCCTCAGACCGTCTTCCGCGGGTTATGATCCAACCTCCTCCTCCTCTTCCTCTACATATGGACGTCCGTCGTCTGCAGGAATGGAGACTTCCCATCCCGTCCGTCACGACATTCCCGAACCTCTTCGACAGTCGGGACACGGACGACGGTCTTGGGGAGCAGGAGACAGCTTCTCTCAGGATCAACAACGTCATACCCCTCCGTTGAGAGTCAACCGGTCTCAGAATGGACGAGATGACGATCTCGACCTGACCGTCAGTATGTTGAAGAACTCATACGGAGGCCGGTCTGTCGGAGCTGTGCCCTACGAACGAGACAGAGCGTACGATCGGGGGTTTGAGGCTGTTCCAGGTCCCGCTGGACAAACGACGTATTCTCCTCGAGGGTCAACAGGAGGGCTCAACAGCTCAGGATACTCTCCTCGAACGTCAACAAACAGTCACATGACTTCGTCCACAAACACAATGTACTCTGATGACGACGATAATCAGTACAAGCGGTTTTTGAACCATAAGGCTCCTGCTTTGGATCTCCCCCAGATCCCAACTTCACCTGCCCAGGGCCAGTATGGTTTCAGTGTCAAGAGAAAGCCTGTTGGAAGTGGTGCTTCTCCTGAAAAACAGCAGGCTTCCGGGAACCAGGGAGACGTGGTATCGTACGCCATGCAGCGCAAAATGGCATCCTTGTCTCTGGAAGACGACATCCCCTTTTCTCCCGAGTCCTACTCCAAGCCCAGCTCTCAGCAGCCCTCCACTCACGCAGACAACCCGAACGGGCTCTCTGGCGACGACATTCTGGACGTGTCTACTTACGCTCCTGAGCCGGCTCGAGGCGCCACTCGTCGTCTTCCTACTGTTCCCAACGGACAAGTGGACCCTGGTCATGCTGGATACCAGGGTGAGGGACAGTGGGATATCTCTGACCAGCTGAATGCCAAGTATTCTGACTCTGTTTTCCATGCTGTGACCCAGAAGAAGAAGGTGGCTCGTCCCCCGCCGCCCCAGGAAATGTATCGCAAGCCGCAGTTGCCGCCCAAGATCCCCCTGGGCATGACCAGAGATGAGTATTACGTCGCTGAACCGGAGTATGATGGGTACCAGGGGTATTAACTGTGCGTTAGCACTGAGCCCGAGACTGAGCCCGAGACTGAGCCTGAGAGACAGGTGTTAGAGACAGGTATTATATGAGAGGAGTACTTTACGATACTTCCAGGAACACACAATAGCACACATAACAGTGCACATAACATGTATAGAATAGTATTGATGTATATATGTTGTTATTGTAGCACGGTAGACAGTGCCAAGTCACTCAGATGGCATTTTTGGTAGGAGACCGTCGTCATCTTGATCACCTTGAGCTATAGTAAACAGCCAGGACACCAGAGAGAACGATGACCTAAGTATCACAATCTAGACACGATGCATCTGTTGTAAATACAGTACTTTTGGTGAAGAAACCCACCGTAGAGAGACAGGCAAGTACGACACGAGTACGAGTACTGTACCGGCATCTTTCAGTTATCTACTTTGGAGTGGTTCGTTCAATAGTGGTGGTAGACTTTTTATGAGACACACAGCACCGTGCCCACGCAGTCACTGTCTACTATACATGCTAATTATTTATTTTCTGTGTCTGTCTATCTAAAAGTTTGCCTCATCATCATCTCCATCATCGTCGTCCTCGTCACCGTTGTCAAAGTAGCCCTCGGCGTTATAATCGTTATCGTCTTCGTCGTCGTAAACGTCGTCTTCGATCTCCTCCTCCTCCGAGTCGGCAGCCTCCTGGCCCAAACGAGCCTCCAGCTCCTTGTCGTCCACCATGGCCAGAGCCTGCTGGGCCTTGAGACGGGCCTCCAGCTCCACGGGCGACAGGTCTGCCTCGTCCACCTGGATCAGCGAGTTTGCAAACTTGGAAATGCCCGCTCGCCGTCGCTTCACGTCCTCTCCAGCCTCCGTCTTGGCTCCCATGGCCTCATGGAGCTCCTTGGGGAACAGCTCCAAAATGTACGGATGCTCATCTATCGACCGTCCCACCTTTCGCTTCTTGCGGTACCGGTCCGTGTACCGTCGAATGCCGTCGTCGCACGCATCGTCCACCTCGATGAGTATCCGCGACGCCTTTTTCTGGCCGTTGGGGCCCGTCTTGACCTCCACCGATCCTGTGTATAGAGGTCCGTCTCGAACCTCGGCCTGGAACTTGTAGAACTGCGCCGCCACCTCGCGCTCCGACGCGCTGGGCGGGTCCTGAAGAGGCACGTTGGCCGGGGGGTACAGATCTGTGGGCACCATGGGTCCCGTCTCGATTCCGAGCTGGTACATGGCTGGGCGTCTGAACGACATGCTGTAGTTTGTGTGTGTGGAAGAGAGTGGGTGTGTGTGTTTGTGTCGGGCGTTCCTGTTGTGTTTTGTTTGTGTTCTGGCCGCGTTTCTCTGTGTTTATCGACGTTGATCACGTATTTTCAACCCCTGATTATTTTTTTCCAACCAAAACCTCGATGGAAATAATTTTAGATTGGGAAAAAATTCGAGGCCCTGATGCATGCATGATAAGTTTATTGAAAGTGTGTGATGAGGGAGACAACACCGCAAAACTGAGGATAAAAAACACACAGTGAGAGGTGATTTTATAAAAAGAGAAAAAATAAAACGCCCATTCCATTGAGTACTCTTTAACGGTCGGATACATTCAGGCTACGCCTTCATATCCTCTCCCCTGACCTCCACATTCCTGCTTATTCAGCATCATAACAAACCCACGTTGAACCCTCCAAACCCCCAAAACTACTCTATACAATATATTACTGATATGTCACGTTTTATGCACGTCCTTGACTGGACTGGTGAGGTGGAATGGGCTACAAGTAGACATTCGTCTCTAACAGGGATTCTGTTTGTTGTTCTCTGATGTCTCTGCTGTTCTCTCAACGAGATACACAGTTCAGTACTCCTTCAGAGAGCTCGTACTTGGTACTCGCTCTAGTTCTTCTTATCAAAGATATGAGCCTCCTCCTCGGGAACCAACAAGTCGGCAATCTCGTCATCGCTGGCGTCAATCATCTCCATCTCCTCCTGCTTCTCCTGGGCAGTCTGAAGGGCCTTCTTCTGCTTGTTGGCCCGAGATCGTGCAGCAGTTCCCCAGCCGGATCCGGACGCAGAAGCCATGCTGGTGGCCACCTTTTCGTCCTCAGGCTCCTCCAGCTCGCCTCGGGCTCGGGCGGCTCGGGCAGCCTCCTTCTCCTCTCGCTCTCGCTTGATCATCTGCTTGGTCTGGTAGTTCTTGACCATGCCCATGATCCGCGGTCGCAGAAGAATGTAGCCGGCCACAATGATGAGGAACCGGATGTAGTCTGTGGTGGTGTAGTTGTTGAAGAAGGTGATTTGGTTGAGCATGGCGGGCTTGTGTGTGTGTGCGTGTGCGTGAGAGTGAGAGTAGGAGAGTGCGATATTTCTTTCGCAGTGTCATGTACGAAATCTAGGTTTTAGCTCCGAGCACGGTGCTTCGGATTTATCGGATTTAGGTTGGGAATGTTCTAGCAGGGCGGATGGGGAGAGGTGGTGGGGAGTAGAGGAGTTGATTTTTAGAATCTCCGAGAGATCTAGAAACGAATGCACTTTTCAGAATTTCTAAAGCTCTTTTTTCTCCCGTCGTTTTGTGTCTTCTTTCATTGTCTTATGCCATCATCTAGATTCTTCTTAAACCTCACCAAATGTTCCTCCACACGGACTTCAACAGCTTCAACAGCTCAAAGGAACGCTGTTCGATTCCCTCCAACAACACACCCAACAACGTTGATAAGACCAAACAACGGAGCAATAAACACTAAAAGGAGGCTGAGTAATACAGCAATTTGTAGTAGAAGTCCACTCTTACTCAACCATAACTCCACTGTTGTTGTTGTCGCTCATGAGGGGTATTCTCATTTTGCAGCTACCAGTAGCTACTTCTACCGATACTTCTACTGTACAGTATACTCGTACTCGTACAGTATGAAGCTCCACCAACACAGTTCTATAATTACTGCTTGTATTATCATGTCTTAAAAGAGTCAACTTGTACCTTGGTAGGTTGCATGCTACAAGTTGGTAAACAAGTCGTATCAATTCACTCAGCCGCCACCCTTACTCTCAGACCTCAACCTCACTCTGTCCATCATCTCCTACGATACATGTCATCCTCTTCTATTCACCGTCTACTTGTACCCTCCTCCATTCATCTCCATTGGCACCTTATTGGCGCCACTTTTTGCTAAACCTTATTTCCTGGTAACCCTACTTCGGAGCTCATATTTAACCCCTCGACTTTCCTGCTGACGCAAGCCTGACATAATCCGATTTGTAAGCCGGTTTCAACACGAAAATGGTGAAGCGAAAATTCGAAGACGCCGAGTCGACTTTTAAAGACGCCCCAAGCGGCTTTGCGACCGTGAGTATGCCAATTCCTCCCTACCCCCCCCAGGTTCACCATTTTTTACTAACACCCAGATGAACAACAACTCGTACTGGAAGCAGGAGGGCGAGTCGGAGAACGGAGCTCTGGAGGACGACGGAGTGGACGTGACCAAGGTGGCCCAGGCTGCCCAGGCTGCTGGCGCCGCCGATGAGACCGCTGATGATGCCGAGGAATCGACAGATTCCGCGTCGGTGCGCAACATGGCTGCTGTTGTTGCTGCGGCCACGGCTGCTGCTGAACCCCAGGGCGAGGCACCTACAGCCGAGAGCCAGACACAGGACGGCGAGGTGGACGCGTCGCTGCTGCCCGTGCGTGTCAACAACCGAGGACGGCCTCTGCAAACCACCAAGCGAGCAGCCCAGAACCGAGCAGCCCAGAGAGCGTTCCGGCAGCGAAAGGAGCAGTACATCAAGGAGCTGGAGTCGGAGGTCAAGGAGTCCAAGGAGTCGCTGGACGAGTTGGAAAAGAACTACGTGCAGCTGCGCGAGTACGCCATCAAGCTGTTTTACCGACAGACCAAGAACGACGGCGATCTTCCCGAGCCCCCAGCATGTATTGCCAACGACGTGGCCCAGTCGTCTTAGAGGGAGGAGGGAGAGTGCCGTAGGCACTCGGAGGTGAATTCCGAGGCGTTGATGTGAGGACCACGTCCTTATATAGTCCATGATACCCCAAGGACTTTTGTATTGTAAGCTAATGTTATTTTATGTGTATGACCCTCTGAGAGAGAATCACCAAGTGATCCGAACGGACCTATAGCAAAGTATTACACCGTGACTCTGAGCGATTGAGTGAATTACGACACGATGACAAGAGTTGCGCAATTCTGAGCGATATTATGAACACTACCCGGTACGTTATAGATTGATGCACTCTGTGTGAGTGGAGACATGTATCAATTTGAGTGGATGGAATCTGTATATTTCAATTCACTGACGAAATCATAGTCTTAAATGAGCTTTGAGATAGGACTGTGAAGAACTGATCAAAGAAGGATGTTGTACACTGTAGCTGCTGACAGGTCAAGTTGACAGACGAATACGAGTTGCACAAACACAACCACAAACATAAATGCACTGTATAGTTTGTGTTGGTTGGTTGAATATTATCTACTTGTACCTCTTTTGGATCCTTTTTTGCTGTTATTTTTGCGTGTTTTTTGAGTGTTTTTTTTTTTTGGAGTTATCTTTGCCGTTATTTTGCCGTTATTCGACTGTCACTTTCCACTCTTGTTCTTGTTATTGTCTTGATGCTTGTTTAATTTTTAGCCATCCTTCCATGGTCTATTCTTAGCCTAATATTATTTATAGACCAACAGCAAATACATCCACAGTGATATGTACACAAGTACCAACACAGACACAAAACGAACGGCCCGATTCTTTTTGTGCACTTTCTCGCAACGTGCTTTCCTGGTTTTTTCCTCAACTCCACCAAACACGTCGGAAACACGTTCCCAACGCCCTCCAACACGTCCCAACGCCCTCCAACACGGTGCCTAAATCATGTGCGGCTGACAATAACAATCGCTGCAGCCCAGCATGACATGTAAACACTATAACTGTACGGCGATAATCTGACGTCCCATTTCATCTTCCAACACCATGCAAAACATGCAAAAACGAAGCCGATCTCCAGCAGGTCCAGAGCGGCGCACACGACCGCGTCCAGCGTCGGCTCTGGCGTCAACCATGTCTTCCAACCGACTCTCCAAAAGCACAACTCCGCCCCTGAGAACAACTTCGTCTTCAGGCAACCTGGCGTCTCATTCTGGTCGGGCAAACGTCCCCTCGGGAAACATCAAGGTGGTCGTGAGAGTGCGGCCGTTTGTGGAGCGAGAGCTCAAAACCCAGGCCGAAAACCTCATTTCCATGAACGGAAACAACACCACCATCAGTCCTCCTTCCGACACAGAGCCCAACGCCAGAAACCCCCCAGAGCCCAAAACGTTCACTTTCGATCGCTCGTTCGATTCCCATGATCCGAACACAAAAACTTTCGCAGCCCAAAACACAGTCTACGATGAAATCGGAGCGGAAATGCTCCAACACAACTTTGAGGGCTACAACTCGTGCATTTTCGCCTACGGACAAACAGGAAGTGGCAAATCATACACCATGATGGGTACTCCAGACGACCTCGGTCTCATCCCACGCACTTGTGAACAACTCTTCAAACAAATTGAAGAAATGGCCTCTGAAGACGTATCCGTTCAGGTCAGAGTATCGTATCTCGAAATCTACAACGAACGAGTTCAGGATCTGCTACGGCCAAGCAAAAAACAGGGACCCGGAGCGCACTCAAACGCAGGTCTCAAAATCAGAGAAGCTAAAGATACAGGTCCTTATGTCGAGGGACTGTCTGATTTTCCCGTGGAATCATACGCCGACGTTAAACGGTACCTGGGGATTGGAAACACCAACCGAGCTACCGCCGCGACCAAGATGAACGACGCCTCGTCGCGTTCGCACGCCGTTTTCACTCTGGAAGTGAAACAGGTCCTGTTCGACCCTAACCACGATACCACGGAGGAGAAAACGTCGCGAATCCGACTGGTGGATCTCGCAGGTTCAGAACGTGCCACGGCAACGGGAAACACCGGGAAAATGTTGCGGGAGGGAGGCCAGATCAACAAGTCTCTGACAACCTTAGGACGAGTCATTTCAATTCTGGCGGCAAGTAGCACCTCTCGAAACAGTACTGCTGTGACTCCGTTCCGAGACTCGACTCTGACGTGGTTGCTCAAGGAGAACTTGGGCGGTAACTCCAAAACCGTCATGGTGGCCTGTATTTCTCCTACAGACTACTCCGAGACTCTGTCTACTTTGCGGTATGCCGATCAGGCCAAACGTATCAAGACCCAGGCTGTCAAGAACCAGGACATTCTCAGTGCAGCCGAGCGAGACCTGCAGATTGAGGAGATGCAGGAACGTATCAACGAGCTGGAAAACAAGGTCACCGAGCAGTCTTCTCGGCCTGATCAGCCATTGCAGTCCACCGCCGAGTTTCAAAAAATCCTCAACGCTGTCAAACTGTTCCAGGACCGAGCCAAGCACGAGGAGAGTAAACGAAAGGTGCAGGTTCTGGAGCTGGACGCTCTTCGACGCCATAACAAGCTGCTAACGGGTCATATTAACGATATGGCTGTTCAAACTAACACATTGTCCTCTTCTTCCTCTTCGGAGCCAGCCGGTGGAGATTTGTATGCGTCGTTACTGATGGAGCAGGACTCCATTCGCAAAGATGTGGCTGATCTGGGACAACTGGTCAAGGACGATGTCTCCAAGTATGAGCAGCTGTTGGCTTAGTGTATATAGCAATAGAGATACAAGAGTTATGTGATTTTGGTAGATTCCAAACCAGTTTTCTGGTGCGTGAACACTCTCGAACACCTTTCTTTTGTGTATACTATGGGGTTTTCTTTTCTTTCTTTTCTCTTCTCTTTTTAATCTTTCCCTATGGAGTCATCTTTTGAAAAATTACGTCTTCAGGCAACAGTTATGGAGGTGTCTGAAAACCGTATATCGTACTTATTTTAGGGTGTGGAGAAGTATTGGCTCTAGTATGGAAGGATCAATATTTTTGAGCAAGTCAAGCATAGTTTGTTTTGTTTTATTCCGTTTTTTTTCCCCCACTGTTTTGCTCCTTTATGGGTGCACTTTCCGTCGAGTAAAAAACGGGTGTTTTGTTGAGAGATTAGTTGGGTCAGGTCAAGTAACTGAAGACCCCGTATTTCTTTCTGTGTCCGTAATTCTCTTCAATTCAACCCTTTCCCCCGTCCAATCGCCCCCCAGCTACCTCCCCCGCCCCTCGCCCTAACCGTGCTCGCCGCTCCATGGTATATTTGCAGGGTGTCTATGCCTACCTCCGTAGACTATGGCGTTGGCCAACTTTTGATGGATGCAGCATGCTTAAGCTTTCGTGGTGATGGTGTTTGACGTGAGTTTCTACCGTTGAAGAAAAGACACTTCTCCAAACATCACAGCTCTTCTCCCAAAAACACCATCCTACGAGACACACAAGCGCAAATGTCTGACAAAGCTCCCATTCCCGAGAAGAAGGGTGAGTATCGAGGCCGGGGCCTGTTGCAGACGTGTGAGGCGTCGGAAGGCGACTCTTAGTATTTGAATGATTGAACTAACACAGCCGTTATCAAGTCGGTGGACATGGTACGTGAAATGAGACGATGAACGAGATGATGAGGACACGTGGAGGTCGGGGGCATACGCGATGGCACAAGTGGCACCATACGAGTGCTACGATTCGAGTGCAGGATGTCACAATACGACTGACAAGACGAATGTCACCCACAGAATACAACTAACACAGGCTGAAGAGATGCAGCGAATAATCATCGACTTGAGTGAGTATGAGAGGAATGAGGAGTGCCGCATGATCTCTTGATGTGAACACTTGTGTAATGTGCACACTCGCCACAACAAAACTAACCCAGCCATGCAAGCATTGGACAAATACAGCATCGAGAAGGACATTGCTGCTTATGTGAAGAAGGAGGTGAGTATTATTCGACGGCAGCTACAGCAGATTTGGCGGACGCATTTCCTGGCTATTAGATTTCTGTGATCTAATGTCAAGACTGCTGTTGTGGTGATAGACTGACCGGTTGCACTTTGATCCGTTGACTGTGATTTGTTGACAACGCGCTTTACTGTCACATTTACGTCTACGACAGTAGTTCAGGCTGTCCATTTAAAGTGACCTACAGCCAGGTGCTACCGCTCGTCGTTGTCCACTACAACCCAATGTTGCCCGCTCTGATCTGCGGCCATCGCATCCGTTTACTAACCCAGCTCGATCAACGCTTCGGCGTCACCTGGCACTGCATTGTGGGTCGAAGTTTCGGATCTTACGTGACCCACGAGACCAAGCACTTCATCTACTTTTACGTGGGCCAGATTGCCATTCTGGTTTTCAAGACGTCGTAGATTAATTAATTATTGGATATTGTGATTTGAGCCGGAGGAAGTGAAAATGTATCGTATAGTCGTGTATACAATGAGAGTCTTGTCGACTAAGCGTTATCATAAGGATCACACTTAACATGTCTCAAGCATACAAGGTTGAGCCGTGCAATGGTAGAGAGTAATATAAGTGTTTGTGTATACAAAAGTGGGTTAAAAAAAATTGTACGAAAGTACTGTATTCCTTTTTGTGTAAATACAACTCATTTACTTCATATATTACTCTTCCTCTGTCGTAGTCTGTCTGTCGTCTTGTCATGCTGCCACCTGAAACAGATCTGATTAAACTCCAATCTCTCTGGCTCCCAACTTGGGTCATTTAATTTACTTTAGATATAGAGATAAACGGGCGAAAAAAAGTGTGGCGAAAAAAAGGAACCTCCTTTTGAAGTTTCCTTTAAAATAAAGAATAGCTACAATCTTTCCAAAACGACTTGATTTATTGAACAGCAGCCTTGATCTAGCGCCAAAAGACTCACTACTACCACCAGTATCGTACATCGTCCACCCCTCACCTGCACACTGCGCCACGTGACCCAAGCTTCACCACCCACATCTGTCACGAGTCTTGCCACCAATCCACCATGTCCGATTTCGAAGACAACAACCCGTTTGCGGGCGCCGACAGACGGGATTCTGTGTCGTCCGACGCCACCGACGACGGGCCTAGCGCCTCGTTTCTCGCCACAAACACAACCAACGATTTTGGAGGCGCTTCCTTCATGGCTGGAGGCGGCTCCTTCTACGGGGCTGCTTCCCAGATAGGAGGCCCCATGGGTATGAGTGCATACGACCCGGAATCTGCTCTTGCCAATCCGTTTGACGACGGCGATTCCATGCCCATTACTTCTACTCTTCCATCGACTACTGCTGAAACCACAACAACTACTAACCCCACCACCACCACTACTACACTCCCCCCAATCGAAATCATAGAGGCCAACAAGAACCACGAGGGCACTTCCAGAGGATTCATCACGTACACAATCCGTGTGGGTGACGTGTCTGTGCGCAGACGGTACTCGGAGTTTGAATCCCTACGAACAACCCTCACCCGCATGTTCCCCACACTCATCGTGCCCCCCATTCCAGAGAAACACAGCATCACCGACTACGCCGTGGCGCCCACCAAGGCCCGCGAGGACAAGGACATGATCGAGCACCGCCAACGCATGCTGCAGGTGTTTCTGAACCGATGTCGTAACCTGCCTCAACTCAGCAACTGCATTGTCCTGCAACGGTTTCTCGACCCCCACGCCTCTTGGTCCGAGGTGCTCAATTCACCTCCTGTATCCACGCTGCCACGATACTCGTTGCGAGCTCCACCTGTGGACCCCTCCAACAATGTGACGGAGGCCCATAGCTTCCTGCCGATTCCTTCAGCCAACGGAGTGGTTCGAAACAGAAACGCAGGTGACCAGGAGGGCAAACAGGAGGAGTTTTTTGCCGAGGCCGAAAAGACGGCCAAGGAGTACGAGGCGGTAATTGGAGGAGGGCTGGAAAAGGTGGCCCGGCGCATTCTCAAACGGTACACGGACATTGCTGGCGACTATGCTGAGCTTGGAGGCCGTTTCAATGCGCTTTCTCTGGAAGAATCCGACGCTCGAATGGCCGCCACGGTCGAAAAAGTTGGTCAGGCAATCGATTCCAACTACCTGGCTACCAACCATCTGGTTCGTGAACTTGGACGGCAGTTTGGCGAGCCTCTGGCTGAATCCGCCCAGTTTTCGGGCGTGGTTCGGTCTGTTCTCAAGTACCGAAAACAAAAGGCGTTGCAGCTGGAGCTGACTTCCGATTCGCTGGAGGCCAAACGGGTCACTCTGGCGTCTCTAGAGTCTGCCGAGGCTGATTCTCAGCGTATTAGTGAAGCTCTAGGCCGAACTCGATCCCATGAGGGTCCCTCTTCAGCTTCTGGAACCTCTGGGGCTACTCCTACTACTTCTCCTGCTCCAAAACGGTCGTCTGGATTTAAAATTCCTGGTCTGTCGTCTCTAAACAGCGCCTTCAACAACATGATGGACGCTGATCCCGAAGCGTCGCGACGACAAGGAATTGGAAAGACACGCGAGCAGATTGGCCAGCTGGAACAGGCGCTCAAGGTGGCGCAGGAGGACATTGTGGTGGCCAACGAGAGTGTGGAGAAGGATCTGGAGCGGTTCCGGGCCGAGCGAGAGGCGGATCTCAAACGCATGATCCGTGCATTTCTCAAGTGCCACATTGACTGGGCCAAGCAGAACCTGGACACTTGGCAGAGTGCCCAGGCCGAGGTGGAGAGTATGTAACCACTACTGAATGTGTTTAACGCATCTCGCATACTCCAGCATAATCTGATAATTTAATGCACGATAAAGAACGATATAACTATTGTGTGCTTTGTAACGTACAGTACGACGTCGCCATAAGCCTTGGCCTAATTGTATCAAGTGAAACTTTCAGTCACCAGACAAGGTGAGACACATCTCGAGATGGACACCTCCTGACTTGGTGAGAATGACTTTTTTCTAGCAGGAGGACGGGGTTTGGGGTGCTTTGATGGGGTTTGACAGGATTTGGCGGAGGAGGGCTTTGGGGGGGGGGGTTTTCCCGGCTTTTTCTACGTGTGAGTGATATATATCTTTTCTGGGTGGTTTTTGTCTTGTTGAGATGTCCTGTTCAAGTGTGAAGATCTAGACATGTTCTAGACGTGGAAGTCAAGACGCACTCACAGTAGACACAGACCAATGACTTGTAGTGGATATCTGGATCGATTCCGCCGTGGCCCAACTTGTTCCATTCATCTCCTTCTAGCTCCAAATACGTCATTGCTAATTAGCCACTCTTGTACTTGTAATACAGCCCACCCCTGTTCCACCAACCCCACCAAACGGTGTCTCAGAGGAGGTCCGTAGTGAGAGTAGAGGGGGTGAGGATGGGTGTGTAAGACAGCAATTATTCGGCACACGGAAATTTGTGTAGACCCGGTGCTGACAAATGGACACATTTGGTGGATCGAAATGCCACCAATGACGCGCAGTTCAGTCTAGAACCAGTACCGGTACAGTATAAAAGACAAGACGCTAGGTCATATGATGCCCCCACAATGAGTGTACCAGTAGCTCGCTAAAGTTTTTGGGGTTATTGTTTTTACTGTTTGATTGTGCACTGGAGCACTACCAATAGCGTGCGATCCCCTCTGCTAGTCTGGAGCTGCATCTAGCCACTAGTGTTATCATGTAAGGGATAACGTGGGGATAGAGGCGAAACATGCAGCTACGAGTTGGGTTTGGGCAAGGCAAGAGGTTTGTCCATGAGGCGAGGAGGCATGAGTATAAGTATCGCGTCGTGTTTTCTTCCGGGTGGATTAATGGCACGTTGTATCTAGCCGTCTGCTCCAATTGCTATTATCATGGGGTAGCGTGCATATGATAACGGATAACAGGGTGACATTGACGGGTCATAGATGTTGGTTATCAGTACGGTACCGTAGGTTTAGTGGTTTTGACTGCGAGATGTGGTTTCAGGCTATGTCTTGAGAAGATTTCACGGAGAAGGAAGATGGAAAGTTGACTACTGTGCGGGTCCAGTAGCATACTTGTCGTCTAGCTGTGTATGGCATATGATCACTACTCGTACATGATTATTCAACAGTCGGTTGTGCAGTAGGGTGCACCGTCAATCTCACTCGCTTGAGCCCATTCGAGACCCCTCATACCCCATACCCCCCATACCCCTCCAGTGTTGCGGCAAGCAAGCTCTAACATTACAAGATTATGGTATAGCTAGCCCGACATCGTCTTTTTAGGTGGTGGCTTAAAGTGTCCACAATCACATGGAGAAGGCCGGAATGAAGGGGCGACCCAGCCGATGGAAACGAGCAAACCGCGGTGGTGCTATTTCTCAGCCCATCACTTGTTTTTTCTCTCAGCCCACTCTCCAGAGCTGCCTGCAATCTACACGCACAAACTCTGCTCCTGCATGGACGACGTTGTCTTGTGCGGGTTATTATGAAATGTCCGGAAACTTTTTTTCGTTTCCGTTTGTCTTTTAATTTTTTATTTTTGGTTTCATTCTTTTTTTTTTTTTTGTCCTTTTTTTCCTTTGCGGGGGAAAAATCTGGGGTAACATGTTGGCAAGAAAGGAACGACAAAAAAAATTCACACTAGTTCGTGCGGGACCCAACAAGGTCGACTCTAGGACGTCAAGCGACGACGAAACCAGCGATGAGAAGGGGGTGATGATGGGCGGTGGGCGTGGGTTGTTTTTTTGTTTTTTCTCACTTTCCACTTTTTTCACCCACCTCTTGTTTGTCCACCTGTCTGCTTCTGAGACCTGCATGGTCAGCTGTTTTCCTTGGACGAGTCGACGCACTGGGTCTTGCCTCATACTGGAGAGAGTGAGAGAAGATGAAAAACGCACCCAGCCACGCAACAAGAGCCGGTGTGAGGGTAGAGGGCAACTTAAAACGTGTATGAGAGAGTGTATTGGTTATGGTGGTTATGGTGGTTACGGTGGTTACGGTGGTGACGGTGGTGACGGTGGTGACGGTGGTTGAGTTGGCTGAGTAATGTAGCCAATTGAAGAGTTACGGATGCATCTCCATAATCGCAACGGTGAACGTGAATGTCTCGTTCGGCTCGACTTGGTTTGTTTTTCTGTGCACGTGGCCAAGATCTTCGTCCTGTTTCTTTTTCCTCTGGTCGTTGTTCTGTCTCCAGTCTTGCACTCTTTCGTTTTGTGATTTCCGGTGCAAGTGAAAGACGGTTGCGATCAATTCACTTTGTGTCGCACATCCCTCAATCTTCCTACCTAATTGATTGACCCTTCTCCCTGGCCACCTCCACCGCACGTCGGAAATTATTCAGGCCGGTATTATTTCAGCCCTTTTGCAGCTAGACAGATAGCCTTTACGGTTCGCGCCATTCAAGTGCACGTCATGCCAGGTTGTGTGCTTTTTCCCCACAAGATAAAAGTCTAAGTGGGCTTGGCTTTGGCCGATAGTGCCAGCGTTGAAAAGATATATAAGGGAGGTGCGGTAGCAGGGAAAAGAGTAGACAACAGTGAGGGCCGAAGAAGAGAGATAGCAGCGCAAGAAGACAATCGAAAGAAACACACACAAACACAAACACAGCCACAACTCCAACCCCAACCACAAACACTCCCCTCACCACCCTTCACCACCTACTCTGAGCTGACATCTCAGAGTACAAGACACAAGTCCACACCTACCACCCACAACACAGCATATGTCGGTCAAACCGCTCGAAGTCAAGACCCACCAGCTTCGAAGAGACTCCTTCTCGGCCAAGGAGTCGCCGTTCAAAAAGGACTTTTCGTTCGCGGCATCCCCCATTGCCCACTCGCTCGAACGAGGGGCATACACTGGAGCCTTCAAGTTTCCCCCTTCTCCGCCGGAAACGCCCATTGTGCGACACATGCGATCGCGCTCGATCGATCTCGGCAACGCCCGACCTCAACCGGCTTCCCCCACCACAGGTGTGACCCCCACAACCGCAACCTTCATGACGGCCGGCCGCAAAATGTCCATTGACCAAATGTCGCCACCCAGCTGGGGCTCGCGGCGCAACTCGCTGGACATGCACTACGAGCAGTTCAAGCAGCGGGCGCAGATGATGGAGCTCAACAAGAGCACCACCAGCACTGGCGGCACCAAGACACAAAAGGAGGTGGCGCCTTCGTCACTGCCCACGCCAACCGTCGAGTACCCGGAGTACTCGGTGTCAAGCCCGGCGTCCACTTACAGCCCCAGTGCGCCAATTAACATCCCGCCACGACGCAGCTCGTCCATGCGGCGGGTGCCGTCTCCCACCAGCGAGCGCATGCTCAAGGGCGAGTTTTCTTTTGACTGATTAGCAGGGTCTAAAAGCAAAAGCGAACCTAACGGCGTGCAGCGTGATAATGCGCAATACTGCGTTGCGCTGCGCTCCGCTGCACTGCACTGCAACTGTGTTGAGCCGGCTGAACCATCTTGCCCTTGCCCAGCCAGAGAGAATGAGGTCTGTAGGAGAACGTGCCGCTATGGCTACGTCAACGTAGAGTCCCAGTAACAATTTTAACAATGAAACAATGAATATATTTATCGATCCGGCGTTTGCGCTCATTTACCACCAAGTACAATACGTATACAACGAGGCTATCAGATCGGCCAACGATAACCCAAGTGGTTTTACACTTTCGATACTGAGCTTGAGGTGCAAGGTGAAAAGTGAAAAGTGAAAAGTGAAAAAAATGTGAAACGAGATGAAAAAGTCATGGTTGTCAAAGTGACGGAATAAGAGAGTGGCAAAGTGTTACACACACGGATTATAGCGGTATACGAAGACTACAGCACGAATGTTCATGTTCAATACTGTACAAATGTTCAAGAGCAAAGACTTGTTTGTGTTCTTGTCTGTTTTTGTCTTCGGTCTTCTCTCTACCCTTCCATCACTAGTGGCGTAACCCACATGGACTGAGACTACTTGTACCGTAGCTAGAGTATAACTGTGACATGACATTGCTGAGAGAGAAAACGGCCAAAGGAAAAACGAAAAGAAGAAGGGAAAAAAAGAGGAAAAGTGAGACGATTTGAGAGGGTGTTGTTTTTCATGGGTGATTTCCATTTGACATGCCCTTCTCCTCATCTTCATAGACTGTCTTTTTCGCATCCATTTTGAGGGGTAGAGTGGATACGTGGAGAGTCTATCAGAGCTAATTATCATGTCATAGAAACAAAGTTGGTTGACGTTGAGTGTCTCATTGAGGCAGCGTAGATGAGGTTCGAAAAGGCGAGGCAGAGTGTGCACAAAGTGTTAGGAAAAGCAGCCTCAATTAACCCTATTACCGGAGTTTGAGAGCAACAACGGTTTCGTCGGGGCCAATTCTACGGTATATGTTGTCCAAGTACCACTGGCCATCAGAGTGGTGGGGTTTGAGGGGGAACGCGCGGATCGTATCAGGTGAGGCAGGTGCAAGTATTGGTTGGGAAGCCTTGTGGTGCTAATTGTGGGTCTAGGTGTGGTTGAGACAAGTGGAACATTTCTGTAACATGCAAACCTGGTACTCATACAACCAACTTTTCAGTGACTATTGTGCGGCATTTCTTTTGAGCAGTTTTCCTAGTCGCCAATATCTCTACCGGCACTCCACTCTAGTATTACAGTAACACTCAGTTGTATCGTACGTACATTCGTATCCACTCTAACTAAGACAGTCAACTAACTACTGTCTACAACATTGCTGAAACACGATCAAAAAAAAAAAAAAAGACTGAGACTGATGATCCCGTGCTGGTGCTTACTGAGCCAACTGAATGGGCACTCCTGAATCGCACCTGAACCGCACCTGAATCGCACCTGAATCGTACTCTCTTAATGTGTCTCTCCACGTGCACTGACCGTGCAACCCCAGCAGATGTAACACACTTGAAAACGACGTTGACCGTTGGGTAAACTAGTCCACAATTCATCTGTGTTAACCGTCATCCTTCTGCCTGGTACAGTACAATACAATGATCTCCTACAACCACCGCTACGGCACACATATTTGCTCCGTTGTCAGAACCCTCCTCTCTCTTCCCTCCCTCTCCTTCCACGACCTTCCATAATATCCACCCGTAACTTTCTCCACATCCGCCTACCAGTACAAGTACTCCTACCCACCACAGCCACACACAAACCTCCTCCACCACAATCAATCACAAGACCACCCCCCGAACCCCCTCATCCCCGCTCCGTTCCCTGCCTGTTGTTATTCCCCTGCTCTGTTTCTTCTCTTGTCTTCCTCTGCACACCCTGCATAATCGCAGACAGCCAAAGTAAAATGCAGACAAGGTGCGTTTTCGTCTGTAGCAATTAAAGTTCAAGAGACACATCCCATTGATAGCAAACGTTCACTCCGCCACCAACTTGACTTCCTCTCCACTTCAATTGACTGGTCAAAACGCCCCATTTCAACTCAATTGACACAAACACACACAAACACATCATGTCCTTCAAACTAGCATCCGGAAAGTCCATGCCCAAGGTCGGATTCGGCCTGTGGAAGGTCCCTCGAGACAAGACCGCCGACACCGTGTACGGAGCCATCAAGAACGGCTACCGACTGTTTGATGGTGCCTTCGACTACCAGAACGAGCGAGAGGCCGGTGAGGGTATCCGACGGGCCATCAAGGACGGCCTGGTCACCCGAGAGGACATTTTCATCACCACCAAGCTGTGGAACACCTTCCACTCCAAGGAGCATGCCCTGCAGATTGCCAAGGAGCAGAACGAGTGGTGGGGTCTCGACTACATTGACCTGTACCTCATCCACTTCCCCATCCCCATGCAGTACATCCCCATCAAGGACAAGGAGTGGGCCGGATGGACCAACGCCACCGACTCGGGCCCCAACCCCCTGGCCAAGGTGCCCACCCGAGAGACCTGGGAGGCCCTGGAGGAGCTGGTCGACACCGGCATTGCCAAGTCCATCGGTGTCTCCAACTTCACCGCCCAGAACCTCTATGACGTGCAGACCTACAACAAGCACCCCATTTCTGCTCTGCAGATTGAGCACCATCCCTACCTGGTGCAGCCCCAGCTGACCGATCTGGCCAAGCAGCTCAACATCCAGGTGACGGCCTACTCGTCGTTTGGCCCCGCCTCGTTTGTGGAGATTGGCATGGACCAGAAGGTGCCTCCTCTGTTTGAGAACGAGGTCATCAACAAGATCGCCAAGGCCCACGACAAGACTGCTTCGCAGGTGCTGCTTCGATGGGCCACCCAGCGAGGCATTGCCGTCATCCCCAAGTCCAACAACGTGGACCGACAGCACCAGAACCTCGAGTCGCTGGACTTTGACCTGACCGATGCCGAGATCAAGGAGATCTCCAACCTCAACAAGAACCTGCGATTCAACGACCCCGGCGTTTACGCCAACCTTCCTATTTTCGCCTAAGTAGATGAAGTAGACAATGAACATGACAATTGAACATGTACTTGTACTGGTACTGTACGATGTTTTAGTGAAATGATGTAAAGTAGAATGAACTGACTGTGAGTGTAAAGATTTCTCTTTATAAATGTATACTTCTTTAACCTGTAAGATTTGCAGCCTGTGAAATATCTAAATTTAATGAGTTGAAATACCTGTACGATAGGTCATGAGAAGGGCGCCATACAAGTTCCCTCAATCGAAACATGACGATCTGAATCTCATACAGACGACTAAAAAAGACATTCAAAACCATCTGCACTCTTCAGATTTTCAAATCTCTTTTTGTGTATTTTTTTAGTGTTGTCCTCAGCCTCTACCTATACGCTACCTTTGAGATTTATGATGGAATCTAAAGTTGAGCTAGAGTAAGCCACAATACTAGTGACCAATACAGTTCTGTCAAAAACAGCGTCGTTTCTACTGTTTTCGCAATAGTGACTCTGTAATACGTATTCTACTCGTCTGCCACTCACTTCAAAGTCATTCACTATCGAATTCAATATGTTAGTCCTGTAAACTGCCCTCAATACTGGGCATATCCGGCACCTGCGGACTGGCCGCGGTCTGGTAACTCTTGGGCGACTGCATGGATGACGACGCTGGCGACGTCGGCGAAATCACCATCGACTTCTTCTTCGTCACGCCTCCGTTGGGCACCGTGAACTCGTCGCTGTACATGGGCGGCGTCTTGATACCGATGGCCTGCTCGGCAGCCTCGATGTCGCCTCCGTTGGCGTCCAGCTGGCTCTGCAGCAGCGCCATGTTCTTGTGCGACTCCTGCAGCATTTCCTGGGCCCGGTTGAGCGTCACGGTGGGCGTGGCACACGACGACACAATAGGTACTGTATCGTCTCGGTCAATGGTGGCCTTGAGAAATGCATTCATCCACCCCTTCATCTCTTCGGCCGTGTCGACGGCAAAGTAATGGACCTTGGGCAGGGTGAACATGAGGCCCTTTTTGGATCCAGGCGCCGGAGGAAGCAGCTTGAAACAGTACCGTCCTGCGCCCGTTCCCGACGCGTACAGCGCCACCAGCTTGTCCTCATTGTCTCGGGCAGGCACCACCTTGTGGGCCGTCAGATCAATCAACCCGCGCTCGTAGGTGTCGTTGAGAGATGCAAAATACGACAACCGCGTGCCTGTGAGACAGAAGAAGCGCTGTTTCCACGTGCCCACACTCTGCGAGCCCTTTTTGGACATCCAGCCTGAAAAGTCGGCCTTTTTGGCCGCCTCCTTGGGATCCACGTGCTTGATGCCTTCTCTGAACGCCGATGTTTTCTGCTTGGAGCTCAGCGACTTGGATCGCATGTTGGACGCCGACGGAGTCTTTCGCAGCGTTCGGAACGGTCCACTTCCCGTTCGTTTGGGCGTGGGAGGCGTCGCCATGGCTTCTGGACGCTGTTCACGCTGATGCTGGTCTTTCTGATGCTGGATGGGCGACAGGGTGAGATCCGGGTCGGATGAACCCACTTCTCGTCCTGAACGCTTTGACGGACTCAGAGGAGCGTTCATGACCGCATCAAGAAGAGACGATCTTCGAGACGAGCGCGATTTGGGCTCCGGAGACGACGACAACGAGTCTGTATCGAGATGCGTAGCGTGCTCAGAGGACGACAGCGAATGGCCTGCACTGGGATGCCGTTGCAACGCCGGAGAGTCCATGACCGAGTGAGGCGTGCTGTGGGACGAATGGGCGTGTTGAAGAGGAGGACGCTGGGACTCTCTTGATTTTCGAGGGTCCACGTGACCCATGGGGTTGTTGATATTATTGTTGCTGCCGTGATTGTTGTTGATATTAGATTTGCTGATGTTGTTGTTGTAGTTATTGCTGGACACATTGCTGATGTTAGGATTGCTGTTGTTGTTCGAGTGGTTGGTGCTGGAGCTGGACGTGCTTGTGTTTCCTACAGGATGTCCACTGGCGCCCTTTCTTGGCAGCTCGGGAAGATCGTGTTTGGGCGGCTCGCTCATGGACTCCCGTGTCAATGACGACCGTCCTCGCGGAGTAGAGGACCCTCGGGGATCGTGTACCGAGTTTCTCTGTTGCGCCTGGCCCTCCTCAAAACCGAAATCGTCTATGGTGCCTCCCTGAGGAATGTTGAATTCTGCGGTGGGGTGGAGTGGGGGGCCCGGGAAGTCCATTTTGGGCGAATCCAGGCCGTCCAGGGACTGGGACCGCTTTCTCATGTGACCCTTTTTGGGCGACACGTACGCCGAGGACCGGCGGTTGGAGGATGAGGTTGGCCGCGGCGATATGGGCTCGCCCCGCAGTTTCTCAATCTCTTTGTACACCTCGAAGCGGGTGCCGAACGAGGTGATGTCCAGCTCCTTGAGATGCTGCAGCTCCAGCTCGGTGAGGATGGCGCCGGAGATTTTGTGCTCCACAAACAGTTTGGGGATGGCGGGCTCGAATCCACGGGTCTCGAACCACCTTGCCACCTGTAGAGGTGACCAAGACATGACGCGTGCCGGGTCCAGTTCTCCGTTTACTGAGGCCTTCTTGGTCACCGACAGTTGGCTGGTGTGGTTATTGAGCTCGGACAGCACCTCGTCAATGTCCGTGAGCGTCTTTGTGACCGAGGGCGACTGTGGGGTTTGGGACACGACGCGCGAGTTGGGGTTGGAGCTGGCTGGCGTGGAGGGGTTGGAGGACGTGTGTTGGGGCGTCTGTTGGGTGTCTGCGTCCATGAGCTCGTCGACGGTGGAGGCAAAGACGCGTGGGAAGAGCCCCGTGGCGCCGGTGATTAGCCGCTTGCCAATGTACCAACCGTCCTTGAATTCAAAGTCATTTTCAATCACCTGGATCTGTTCGCCGGACACAAACGTCAGCTCGTCCTCCGACCGGTTGTTGAAGTCGTGGATGGCGATCAGCACCGTTTTGACCTCGTGCGACGGCGTGGGAGCTGGTTTGACCGACATGTTGTGGGGGAGAATGTGTAATGAGGGGAGAATGTGAGAATGTGCAAGTGTGTGAGCGTGCAAGTGTGTTTGTAAGTGTCTTGTATCGGGGCTCGTCTCTTGTCTGTGTCTGCGTCGGATGCGTTTGTGTCACTTGAGCTGTGGTCGGGCGTCGCTAGTCTGTGGCGTTGCGCTCTGGTATATCGCTGGTTTCTAAAGTAAAGTAAATGTGGTGATGGTGAAATAAAATTCACTTTGCCTTCCTGACAATGGTGCACCAGAGACTTGAAACACCCAAAGTTTGGCACAGGGTTTGCTTCACTCGTGCATGGTGCGAGCTGCAGTGCACCGTGCTGGAGGGGGTGTGAAAAAGCAGGTGTTTTAGGGTGGATGGAGGGCTGAAACTCTGACACAAGGAAGCCAGCACTTGGAAGAATGTCTGGTGTGAAGTTCAGCCAAATCCGTCCATCCAAAGACAAGATAACGGCATGGTAATTCCCCCCTGCTGACAGGGCTAGGGTAGAGTTTAGACGCACTTAAGCTTCTTAAACTTCCCACCTGGTAACTGTGAGCTGTTCTGATATCAGGGGTATTGAGGTGAGTGTGGTGGATGGACCATCTGCTTGTGTGCGTTTGTGTAACTTGTGTCTGTGTCTCGCTTCTGAGTCTCTTGTCTTTCCCGTTTGTGTACAGTACTATCGTGACTGTTGCACCCTCTCACCCACCACATTCTCGTCTCCGCAGTCTAATTACCTGGCAGCTTAATCACAAGACGTGTCGGTACCGTATTTGTACATGGCTAGACTACGATACAGTACGAGTAATACCAGTGTGGACATGGTAAAGAACCGTGGCGATACACCCCCTCCTGGTTATGTGACACTGGCTCGTGGCTCACACACACTAGTGGCATTCTTCAGCAGCTAGTATCAAATATGCACGCTAGCCGTGCGTCCTTGTATGGAATGCTTGAGGTGGATCTTTGGGGGAAAAGTTGGGGTTGTCTTTTTTTCAAAGCGGCTTTTTTTTTTTTTGGAATCTCCCACTGCAATTACAAGACCGGGGTACATGTTTGTCAGTCTTCGTACAGTACGACCTTTGGGATATTATTGGGGCAAAAAATAAAAGGTGGATATGCACGCGGGAGTGAGGCGGAAGTGGGGCAAGGGTACGCCAAAGGTAAAAAGTCAGAGTAAGGGGAAACGGGGGAAATGGGGGAAATGGGAAACGGGGGAAAATGAAGGGGGTGGTTTGGGGCATGACGTTCAGTAGGGGCAAAAGACTGTATAGTGCGTACAACACCTATGCTGAAACACCACTACAGTACGAGCAGTGGTTCTGTGTCAGGCAATGGGTAGACGACCGCCCCGAAATTGCTTTTATTGAACCCACAGATATACGAGGGAGGAGGCTGACTGCATGCATTCCTGTCGGTTGTGTGGTGTTTGTCTGTCCGTTTTTTTTCGTATTTTTCCTTTTCCCTTTTTTTTCCCCTTTGCACGCCAAACACGGAAGAATAAAACCTTGCCACGTGCGGCTGGTGCCTAGAACGGTGCAGTGTGGATGTGATGGTGGTGTGTATGGCCGATGGAGAGCTCGGGTGACCTGGACGTTCCAAGGAGTTCCATGGATGTGCATTTTGCAGATCAGACAGGGTCTGTGATCGGCAGAGCAGGAGACGACATAGGACGACATCGAGAGCGAAGCTCGAGAGGTTGTCCAAACGACAGACGACATCGAGATGTTGTCCTTATAAAATTAGTCAGCGTAGTTGGACGACATCGAGAGCGTAGCTCGAGAGGTTGTCCCAGACGATATCGCTCTCAAGACTTGTCCCAGACGATATCGCTCTCAAGACTTGTCCCAGACGATATCGCTCTCAAGACTTGTCCCAGACGATATCGCTCTCAAGACTTGTCCCAGACGATATCGCTCTCAAGACTTGTCCCAGACGATATCGCTCTCAAGACTTGTCCCAGACGATATCGCTCTCAAGACTTGTCCCAGACGATATCGCTCTCAAGACTTGTCCCAGACGATATCGCTCTCAAGACTTGTCCCAGACGATATCGCTCTCAAGACTTGTCCCAGACGATATCGCTCTCAAGACTTGTCCCAGACGATATCGCTCTCAAGACTTGTCCCAGACGATATCGCTCTCAAGACTTGTCCCAGACGATATCGCTCTCAAGACTTGTCCCAGACGATATCGCTCTCAAGACTTGTCCCAGACGATATCGCTCTCAAGACTTGTCCCAGACGATATCGCTCTCAAGACTTGTCCCAGACGATATCGCTCTCAAGACTTGTCCCAGACGATATCGCTCTCAAGACTTGTCCCAGACGATATCGCTCTCAAGACTTGTCCCAGACGATATCGCTCTCAAGACTTGTCCCAGACGATATCGCTCTCAAGACTTGTCCCAGACGATATCGCTCTCAAGACTTGTCCCAGACGATATCGCTCTCAAGACTTGTCCCAGACGATATCGCTCTCAAGACTTGTCCCAGACGATATCGCTCTCAAGACTTGTCCCAGACGATATCGCTCTCAAGACTTGTCCCAGACGATATCGCTCTCAAGACTTGTCCCAGACGATATCGCTCTCAAGACTTGTCCCAGACGATATCGCTCTCAAGACTTGTCCCAGACGATATCGCTCTCAAGACTTGTCCCAGACGATATCGCTCTCAAGACTTGTCCCAGACGATATCGCTCTCAAGACTTGTCCCAGACGATATCGCTCTCAAGACTTGTCCCAGACGATATCGCTCTCAAGACTTGTCCCAGACGATATCGCTCTCAAGACTTGTCCCAGACGATATCGCTCTCAAGACTTGTCCCAGACGATATCGCTCTCAAGACTTGTCCCAGACGATATCGCTCTCAAGACTTGTCCCAGACGATATCGCTCTCAAGACTTGTCCCAGACGATATCGCTCTCAAGACTTGTCCCAGACGATATCGCTCTCAAGACTTGTCCCAGACGATATCGCTCTCAAGACTTGTCCCAGACGATATCGCTCTCAAGACTTGTCCCAGACGATATCGCTCTCAAGACTTGTCCCAGACGATATCGCTCTCAAGACTTGTCCCAGACGATATCGCTCTCAAGACTTGTCCCAGACGGTATCGCTCTCAAGACTTGTCCCAGACGATATCGCTCTCAAGACCTGTCCCAGACGATATCGCTCTCAAGACTTGTCCCAGACGATATCGCTCTCGAAAGATTGCCCTTGGTGGAATACGTATAGACGATATCGAGTGTGTTCTCGGTTGTCTCGATTCTTTACACGGTACCGTACCGTCCGTGGCTATAAGACGATATATGTCCTCTAAAGTGGAGGTGTTTCACGCTATGGTCGTGGATGTCTCCATAACAGTCGATCCATGTCAGTGAATGGTAGTAGAGTCGTCTACAGTTATAGTTGGACGAGGTGGATGCTCGAGAAGTCCACAGTTGGATTGGGGCTGTTTTTATGGTGTGTTCACGGGTGGTCTTGATTACAAGGCATCAAGGTGTCCCATGTCGTCGTCAGCGGTCCACATTTCCCATGGGCGTCGGGTCTTCATTAGCGTCCAAGAGGGACCATCAGTCTTGTCTAGTGTCCTCTTAAAATGTTCAACTATACGTCAACAAAGTATACTTGGACACGAAACATTCAACCGCCAATATTTCGTAAAATCACTACTGCAAGTGGTGATTATTGTCATATATTTGTTTAGCACAGTGACTGTCTCTTTCGATAGCGACGAAATCCACAGCTTTAGCATGCCAGGAACATTGAAATAGGTACCCCCAGTGGTCTTTTTTCCCAACTAATTCCAACTAACTGGTTAGTAAGGTTCCGAAACAGTTCCACAGTAGACGGAACAGGAAAATGTGTTCACTCGAACGCTTGAACTTGCCAGTGCAGTCGTCTGATATGCGAGTAGTCTGAGGCACGTGACTACTCTGACACAGTTAAATGGGTCGTATCAATGTTTCTACGATCGTAATCTCGCTAAACAAAATTATATACAAGGGCATAATATTATCACCGGAAGTTGCACAACAGGGGAATATTATTGGGGATAATTTCCCGCGTTGCCGATTATTTTCGTCGGATATTTTCACCCAGATATTATTGCCGTTTTAATACTGATTGTCCAAAGGGGTAGGTAGCCAGGTGGGCTAATTAGCTGGTACCATAGTACATAGTCTAGCTCATAATGCCATAATACCGTATTGGCTGCATGCCCATGTTAAAAGGGCAGTATATTATGAGCCATTATCCCCATTTGGACAAGCATATCCTGTAGGAGTTAGTCTGTACAGTAGGTACATATCAGTAAAGATACGTTATCAATCTGTTCAGTCTGTAAAGATATGATAACCTGCCTGCACGGTACGGTACACTACCGTACTTCCGATACTGTACTTCGGAGTCTCACCACCCCTATAACCACTGTTTCACACCAATGAAACCCTTCATTTGAATGTCTCATAACCAAGCGACAGTCTCCTGACCCCTCTAACCCACAATCCACTGCTCTCCCTTGACGTCCTTCTCCGCATGATTAGCCCCCTTTGTCCACGGCTGGTCTTTGGTAGTGTATTTTGTCAACGGCCAATCGTAGGGAACCACCGAGTGGATCAAATCAAAGTCCTTTCTTCCTACAGACTGTGGAAACAGTAACACGCCCAGCTCCCACGACGGAATACTGAATTTGGGCGTCTTGGCGGCCGTCACTGATCCCCACGCGTACTTTGATACGTTTGCCGAGGTCAGAAGCACCCATCGAAGTCGTCCAGAAACGGTAAACCGAGCATACGTCTTGATATGAGGCATGGCTCTTGTTCGATGCTTCAAATCGGCCCTCCACACGTTCATCCGATCTTGCATGTAAGTGTACTGCTTTTTGTGGGTGTCAGACTCGTTCTTGAAATGTAGAGAAACACCCATATCATAACCATCAAAAGACTGACAGATATTGTCAACTGTAGGCCATACAATCTGTGATTGAGGCAGTTTAGGCGCGTCTTTGTGTCGAGGCGAATGGCCATCTAGAGCTGCTACCAGCTGAGGAGTTAGCCACGTGTCTTTAACTCCTAGAGATCCTATCGAAGACGCCTGTAGAACAATTGTGTCTGTTTCAGCACCGGTGTAATCGTTTCTAAACTCGTCCTTGTGTTCATCCAACAACTCTGCCACTCTACATAGCCCCCAGCTGTTATCTGAGTGTGTTCCAGGTGTAGATCCAACCACCCTGGCTGTTTCTCCACTCCAGTCGAAACGTTTGAAGTAATTGAGCAGTTTTTTCGTGCTGTTCATATTGTACTTGTCAATGTACTTTGTGAGGTCCGTTTCAAACGTGCTTGTCTGTTGCTTATCCTGTTTCAGACCTACCCTGGCACTCTTCCATACTCCCTGGGTCATGTTACTCCAATCGTGAGGGATCATGTTGGCTGTATGGATGATCACCTGAGCGGTTCTAACTCCGCCCTCGGCAAAAAATAACACCATCATCTTTGTGTGGTGAGTGGCAAACGGGTTGGAGAGTCTGACGCCTTCAAAAGAGACATTTGGAAGCAGCTTTTGACACTGTTGAAACTGCTCGGAAGGAGATCCTTTGGTGTCACCGACAAAGTAGCATTTTGCTCTTGAAACCACGTCTTTGTGTAACTTGGACAGCACAAAGTCGAGCTGGATCATGAAGTTGAAGTTCCACATTGCTTCGAGATGGGGTGACCCAATGAGATCACTGAGGGTGGTTGATCCATCGTTTTGTGTTTGTGTGAGGCCTGCACTTGCTGTCAAACTTGTGTCGTTCAAGCCGATTGGGTCGATTGGGTCGTTTTTCGTGTCACTTTTCGTATCCTCAACTTTTCGTCGTTTGTTCATGGTGTTTTTTGAAGGGCTGTTATCGCAAACTTAAAGTGGTGATGGTGGAGTAGTAGCGGGGCCTAAGTGGGGTGACATAATAAAGACAAGGAGGTGGAAAAATGGATGGAAAAAAATACAGGAAAAAATGGGAAAAAATGGGGGAAATTGTAACTGCCTTTTAAACACGTCAATTGGTTGATCAACCCATTTTACTACTCTCTCTCCTCAGACAAGCCTCACATACCCTCACATGCCCAACCACCTCCCCCATACATCTAACTTTGTTGCTACTTGCACCAGCTACTTCATCCAGCTCCTACTTACACATACAGACCCCACAACACCATGTCTGCTCCTGTCGCCGCCAAAAACGATACAAACCCCGTCCAGGAGCTCGCCCGGACCCCCTACCCCGCCTGGATCATGTCCGGTCTTCGTGAGTATACATAGGAGTGAGTGAATGAGCGAGTGAGAGGAGATTGACAAACGACAGGAACGATGACAACTGAAGACGTAAACAAATTGCAAATTGGACTCACTGGTGGTACTGTTGACTAAGAGGACAGTATGACTGTGGCTAGGACAGTGTGTGGATGGGACAGTGATGTGATACCAGACTCGGATGTTGAGCTTTGATGCAGTTCTGATATTGCTCTGGAATCTGATATTGCTCTGGACTCTGGACTTTCTCTGGACTCTGGAATTGCTCTGGAATCTGGTATTGCTCTGGTATTGCTCTGGTTCAATGGAGCTGGTGCTGTTCCTCTTACTGCCTCAGATGAAGCTGTAAAGAATACCCATGACTTAGCCACCTCTCGTTCTACCGATCTACGTAACTGGAGTCTGAGCAGTCAACTGTTGAGCTAGTTACTTTTGCAATCCATTGAGCAATGTTGAGTGACTGTTGTCATGTTGAGGAGTGTTGAGTGGAAGAATGAGTTGAGTGGGAACGTGCTAATTGGGCGGAAAAGTGAGAATCTCCTACGTCTTGATTCAGTGACTCTTCTCGTTTACTCCATAGAACATATCTTGAGCATGATCTTGTATCATGTCCTACTATCCTGATGGCATATGGTCCACTGATGGTTCACTTTCTCAGATGCAATTCGTTACATACTGTCTTCCTGTCTTCTTGTTCGTTTGTAGTTTCTCCTTCGCTCATTCAGACAGCTTACTCACAGTCCGAATGCCTTCTTCCCTCGAACGCCTTCCCTCGAAAGCACTCGTACTAACCAGTCCTGGCAACCTTGCCCTATGCCAAAAACACCGTCAAGCCCACCAAACTGTCCTGCGCCGGTTTCGGACTCGTGTTTGCTGCAGGAGGATACATGATGCTGGACGACATCACCAACGGAGCCGGTTTCACCTCCGCCTGGTCCATGCTCTACCTGCTCGCCAACGGCACTCGATCCGTCACCGTTTTCCGAAAACCCTGGCCTCTGCTTCTCTCCTGTCTGGCTGTTTCCAACGCCGGTCTCTACGGAGCCACCTTTTTCTTCCCCAAGAAGAATGAGGTTCCTCCTAAGAAGATTTTCTAAACTGTGCGTAGCACTGTCACGTGTGGGATAGAGCTTTCACGCCTCGTCACTATTGTGTAGCACTCACGTCTAACACATACCAGGGTACAGTATACAAGCATGTGTATACAATTAATTACAGTACTGTTACATTATACGAAGCGCTCATCAAAGTAGTCATTGTTAATTCTGTCATAACAAGTAAATAAATAGACAACACGATACTATCAGAATACCCACATAGGCATCCAATTCACTCAGGACTTGTTCATACACCAGCTGGACCCAATTGAGGAACGTACAAATTCACACAGCTAACTCGACCTAGAAGTGTTCAACCACAAAAGCGAGTTGAAATGAAGTTGGTAACACGGTGTATGAGTCTCGTTGTAGCCTCCAAAGCCCACCTCCTTCTTTCTCCGCCGTTTTCTGCCCTTGGTGATTTTCTCGGACTGTAAAATACGCGTGTAATCTGATACCACGCGTAAATCCCATACCAGCTACCACGTCTCTGAAATGGTCAGTTTTGAGCATTTCGAAATTCTGAAGACGCAAAAAGACGCGTAAACGGGTTTGTAACACTTGTATCCAACTCCCCTGTTGAAACCTCTTCTCTGGGACATTATGTGTGGTCCACAGTATTTCAAGGTCTGTATGACCATGAAAGCCCTATATCTGAACAAGGGCATATCCCAGAAAGAATCCCAAGAGTGCATTCGACCCATCCTGACATGCTCTATAACGAAAGGACGTGTTTGACGTATTGATGGCCAATAACGTACTCGAAGCACATGTGTATGGAGAGCTCAGTGTACGGGTATAACGACGAGTTCGTCGCAGTGTACTGGGGTACTTGTGGTATGGGACCCAGTATAACCAGATACTCACCAAACGGCTCAGAGGAGTACCCACCTGAGAGACATGTGACATATCCTCATTTCATACAGTCCATTTGTTCAGAAACAAGGGTGTTCAGTTCACACGACCTATCGTCATGCTAATGTTCTTGTCCGTAGCTGTCCGTTAACAACAGAGCGAAGCGATGCTGTATTCTCAATCCTGCCGCGACAGATTCGTACAACTCGTTCAACGTGTGTACCCATGTAACGAGCGCATCCACGTCACACGACCAACAACTTCGCTGCGCGTGTTGCTCGTGCAAGAACTTCGCTACGTCAGTCCTTGCTCAGTTCTTATACCACTCAAATCCCCCACACCCCCTCCCCTGATACACCTGTCCACAGGTCCAGAAATACCTCCCTTTTTCCTTGAAAACCGGTTTCAAAATCATTGGCTCTCCGCACTTGCACTCTGGAATCTTTCCCGGGGTAAATTCCTTTTTGTAATGTCTAAACGTCAACGAGAACCTCGCTTTTCCCACCTTTTCATGCACTCCAATCTGTTTAGCTTGAACAGGAATAATACTATGTTTGTACACTTCCTGGCACCCTGCGTGCATGATCAGCAGCGAGTTGTGCGGTAGAAACACGTTGTAACTGCGTCTGTCTTCAACCACGCCCTTGAAACGCAAGACACGTTCACTTCCAAGCGTCAGAGCAACAATAACGGGCCGTGGACCGATATAAGTGAGTTGATCTGAATGAAACCCAACAGATTGAGACTCGTCGGCGTAATAATTGGCGATACAAGCATCACCGAGCCAGGAGGAAGTTCCCTCACGATTTGTAGCTCGAACCAGCTCCTGGATTATGTCTGCACACTTCCCCATGGTCTCAGAGTACCGTCTGCAAGACTCCACGGGCCGTCCATTGTACCGGTAAGTGTGTTGTGAGTACTCCGAGGCCGTTTTTGTGTAAAAGGCAGACTTGTGAGGAGATTCACACAGTTTATCAAACAGATAAAACTTGGTTTTTTCCTGCCAGCTTTTTTCGTCTTGGACAAGTTCGTCTAGAACAAGTGACGCTAGTTTCTTGTCCAAAACATTGTATAGAAGACTGCAGGGGAGGTGTTTTTCGAGTTCCCCAGGAGTAAACAGATCCAGAGGTTTGGGGGGGCAGCTACCAGTAGAGGAGTTCTTGTTCAAATGGTCATTTTCCAAAACTGGCCTTGGATCGTTTGAGCGGCTATCCTCACTCAAATGACTGTCCATTTTCATCTTTTTTGAATCATTTGAACAGCTATCCTTTCTTGAATCATTTGAACAACTATCCCCGCCCAGATTATTCTCATCGCTTCGCCCGTTCGAGTCATTCGAATCCTTCCTCTTAACTCCAAAACTCGCTATCGAAACCTGTCTCTTTGATCTGGTATCTCTTTCCTCTCTTCCCTCCTTTCCACTCTGTTGGCCCAGCAACAACTTGGCGGAGCTCACATTGCCGTCGCACGACACGAGAATATCCAGCAACACCTCGCGGGACGCCAGAGGATACTCTCTTTGAAGCTGTCGAAGCAGCGATATCGTGGACATGTTGGACAAGGTTTATGCGTGTACTTGCGATGTACGGTGGTGGTAGGTGGCGAGGTGAAGGGGGACGCGCACAGAAGAGGCTGGACGGGGATGCTGCGATTCCCACGAGTTTTCACCCGCCCGTACCATGTCTCTAGATGGATGGATACATGTTTTTTTTTCCCCCTAGCTAATCATAACCTAATGACGCCACCAAAGTCTGAGTATAAGGTAGAGTATTTTTGTTGATGTTTTGTTGATAAATGGAAGGGGAGTAAATGATGTTTAAACGATGATTAAACGACGTAAATTGGAATATTATTTTGCTTCGTGTGATAGAAAAACACGTCTGGCTACCCAATTCATCCCTCAAAATTGATGAATCTCTGTTAGTTGGTGACATATGGAGTAAACTGGTGTATTTGGACATTTAAACGAAAGATATATGCATCCTACAGCTTCATGTGCTATATTGAAAGATTCGGGGGATCTCGAATAGTCATCTGAACATTTCAGCTTTCCAGTATCTCTAAAAGTTCCCAGGTTGAGCTGATAATGGTAACCACCATGTATGCCAACTAAACACCTCACTATTATAACTCTGTCTCATCAACTAAGCCTAACAAAATATACACCACCAACACCACCCTCCATCTCCACCAATATCCCCGCTACGGAAACAACTCCTCCAGTTTGGTCACCAAACCGGCCATTCTGAACAAAATGCACTCTTCAGAATTTCCCCACCCCCTAACTTACCGCATTCAATGATAATTCCGATCGTCTGCCACTTGGTATCAGTGGCTACTCTTTTTTTTTTTCTCCGTTGATGCGATGACACCCAATATCATGCACCTGGTCCCTTGTGCGTAATTATAACTGACATCACGTCAGGTGCCCTAGATCCACCCGCATTTGGACCAATAAGCCCCTGGCAGAAAGCCACTGTTTGTGTCAGAGATTTATTTTGTTCTGCCATCCTTGGTTTATTTTATTCTATTTTTGCCACAGTTTTTCTTTTCCCTTTTTCTCCCTTTTCTAATATTTTCCCTATTTACCCTGTTACACAACTTTTTCCATTTTCCAACAATTTCCTTCTTTTTCCATCCATTTAATCTTGTGGCACGGCTATCGAACCACTGGGCCAATATCCTGCACGCCCCCCCAAATCAGCCTTGGCTTGGCTACCGGGTTTACGCGTTGTGCTGTTTCGTCACGTGAAGCTTAAGCGCCTCTAAAGAAAGACACTGTATTGTGTATTGTCCTGCGGGCAGAAAATTTTTCCCCTTTTTGCCCTTTTTTTTGGGGGGGGGAGCACCCACCCGTCTAATTTCAGCTGTAGCACTGCATGCGACCACATGCAATATAATGGCAAAATACCCCTGAAAAAGGGTATAATAAAAATCTAATCACACGCTACTGTATTGTTGCTATCTGCTACGCTGGCTAAAAATAGCCCCACGCGGCGTTTGAAGATGGTTTGCAATTTCCCCCCTCGCTTCGCTTCTTTTGCTTCAGCCGTGGGCCAAAAACGCCAAATCATCTAAAGCCGTCGATATTGGACAATATCATTTCCCCTTTGGGACATGGGACGCGTCTGAGCCACCCCCCTCACCGCTGTGCATATTTGCTTGCATCAAGCAGTAGGGTTGCGGCGATCGCCACGGGTATAGTGCAGGCCTGATGAAGAGCAGGCTTGTTTGGGAAGTAGTCCCTTTTAGACTTTGCCGCGAATCCCCAAAACCTTGTCGCGTAGTTTGTTGAAGCCACAGTGAAGGTTGGAGGAGCCAGTGTAAATTTGAATAAAATCACAATAAATCGGGCGGAATTTTCCCAAGCTACTACACAAGTGGGCAAATCTGTGGTAATTTTTTAAAAATAATTTTCCGCCACTTTTCAGCCCAGGAAACTGTCCGCTTATCCTTGTTTACCCATTTCCGCTCCCAAATTTGACTTTGCTCCTGTTAGACATTTGTGAAGATCATTTGTCCGCTTTTGAGCCTTTGGAGGGTCATCGTTAATGCAGACGACATGCACTGGGCTCTCAAGGGTTCACCGAACAGCGTTCTTAGGGGTTGAAATTGGCCATCCCAGTTGACGATATCCACGGCCGTATAGATACCCGCATATACAGGTCTGTATAGACGCAAATCTTTACCCCTCATGGAAGCCTATAGAAGGTGATGGAACTTTGATAGGGGCCCCAGAAGAAGTGTCCAAAAGCGGTATACGCTTCTCCCAATGGGGTATTCAAGGAGGCACGCCAGATGAGCTGAGCTTGAGTTTGTGGAGCACTGAGTAAGTAAATAGAGTGAAGGGAAAAAGAAATGATCAAGGGGAATACTACAAGGGTGAAACCAAGGAAAATGCGACGACATGAAATGGGTGGAAATCAACTACCAGTATCTGATACAGGATCGTACCTGGTTAAAAAAAAAAATTGTGCGTACAGGTGCTTGTTTATTTCTTTTCTTTTTTTCAATCTCCTGAGTTGGGCTGACTATAGTTATCTTAGTACGGTGCTCTGTTTTTATCGGTAGTACAGTTTGGGTGGGTCGGTGGGTGGGTACAGTTTGGTCACACGTACAGTACGGGTAGGTACTGGTACGGTGTGTTCAGCCATGTTGCGCGCGACATTGGCCGTGTTGTCCCATGACATGAGCTCTGCGGTCCCCACGACATGAGCTCTGTGGTCCCCACGGCATGATCTCTGTTGTCCCTTACATGGACCATGTCGTGACGCCCTGTCTCGATCATGTCTCTCTTCAAAACGATTTACCATCCGATTTGTACCTGATTCACGTGTTTGCGGGCATTTGCATGTAAACAATGAGGGGTTTAACGGTCGCTCACAACACTAGCCATGTCGTGAGAATGTACAGGGCTGGCATTCCAAGCCTACAATGTTACACAGTTTAACAGCCGTGTGGATTGATTGGTGCAACTTGTTACTGGATTCGTCAAAGTTTCAACATGGCAAAACACTCACTACAGAAGGACCAGAAGAATGCCTATCACACGTCGTATGAGGTGACCACAAAGGGAGTGTGGTGACCACACACACAGTGTCGTTAGTGTGCCAAGTTGCTCTTAACGAAACGGTTACGCGTGGAATATCTCTCCTTAACCCCTGACAAGACTCCCACATTCCAAGCTAACTTCAAACATGCTTCTGCGGTGTATCGAGATGCCCTGATTATCTTTAAACAATGGTCGATCGATGGAAATGGCGCAACGAGCCAACGCGAGTGGCAAATGTTGGGCGTTCAAGACCCATATCGTGGGGCATTATACGGGCAATGTTGTGGGCATCACACGGGTCGTGACGTGGGGTTACACGGACTATGTCGCGGGCACTACACACCCCGTGTCACCCCCAACAACACTCCGTATAACCCCCACCCCTATTGTGTATCACGATACTGTACATCTCTCAACATGACATGCACGCACCTTACACAAGTACAGCACGTACGTCGTACCGTACATTGTCTCAGGATGCGCGAAATATAGAGGGCGCGTACCGCCGTCTGTGGATCCGTCGGTTTAACGTCTGTGTAACGCTGCTGTCTATGTAGCAATGTGTCCACGTGATATATTGCACCGGGCAGTGTCCGTCTGACCTGTCTAATTAGGTGGGTCATTTATTTGGGGCTTGTCCGTGCTAAAAATAGAAACAAAGTCGCTGCCTGTTTAGGATAACTTTATTTCTGAAACGCTAAAACCGTGCAATTGAACCTTAATCCAATTGACCTTTTTGGCCCTGAAAAGAAACATGAAAAAAAAAAACATGGTGTGAAAGAAGCTGCGAATTTGGGTGAATAAAACACGAGCAGAATGAGACAATTGAAAGACGGGGAAAAAAACATGCCTTGAAAATCAAAACAAGCACTCACTCCAATTAATCGTTCAGGGTTTGTGTCTCATACAGTACCCGTTGGGATAATTTTTGTACAGTATGGCAAACGCGTCGTCTCTTTTGGTGCTTATTCTGTCTGCTTTTGTCTCCAAGCCTTTACGGCTCCTTTGGTCACTGTCAATAACGCCCTTCTCTTGCACTTGTCAAGCACTATCAAGCAATCCCCTTACTGGCCAAGGCTTGGCTCAATTCACTTTTCTGGGGCCTTTTGCTCCTCAATGTACGTTTTTTATGCGCTTGAGTTTTGTTCATTTTTGTTAGCCCCTGGAGCAGCCCTTGTGAGTATCACCGCTTTTGAGACGCAGCTGTAGTCATGGAACAGGTGTAGAAGGGTAGAAGGGGTGCAACACGAAAATGGATGTACAAGGGATAAAAAAAATGGGGGAAAATCACGACAACACTGGGTGGCATTGATTGTGTCGTGTAGAGGTGTGTAGGGTCGTGTTACGGTCGTTTTTCCGTTGTTATGATTTTTTGCTATTTTATTCTATTATAAATGCATAAAATGAACTGAGCAAAAGTGGAAAATTCGAAACAATTCAAAAAACATTCAAAAAAATTCAAAATAAAACCTGGAAAAATCAAATAAATTCGCACACCTCCTGCTACCACCTCCATCTCTCTTTCCTTTCCAATTAATGCACCCTCCGGCTGAGACGACATTAGCACAGTCCGGGTTGGATCGGATCAACTGCTAGACTAGGAACTAGACTACCAGTAGAAGCTGACGCGCAAAAAAAACCTGCAGTCTTCTGTCAGAGTTATCAGATGGAAGGCGCGCCTGTCAAATCTCAAGTGGGTCGGTCTTGTGGCTCTCGTTTCTTTTCTTGTTTCATCTATTTTGGTATTTTCGATTTTCGAAATTTTTTTGTTGGTCAGCTTTTGTAACCACCCGTTTAAATGTTCGCCTACTCCAAGTAACAGCTCCCAGTAAAATTATTAACTCCGCCTCCATCAGATGATTCAAACTGGGTTGGGCTCAGCCTGCAAAATCCAATATGCTATGGAATTAGGTCGCCTTTAGGGCTCAGCCTTGTTGGGGGCTGTAGTGCATGGAAAAACGGTGCGAGAGAGGGTAAAACATGCTGGCGAAACGCTGAGAATACCCCCATTGTCCGTTGTTCAATACATCAGACCAGTTTGTTGTTTTGTCGCGTCGGCTTACTCATCCCCCAATTTTGGAGAGATATTTCCGTTTTAGGAAAAGGCCCTTATTTCGTTTTTTCGTTTCGCCAAAAAAAATTGATCCGTTAAGCTCAAGGTTTTCGGTCGAGCCGCCTCGGCATTGTCACAGGTGGCTTGGCAACCCTGTCACAGTTAGTCATGCCTGTCGATATTGAAACATATTGAAACCTAGCCAATGGGGCGCGTGAAATTGCAAACGGATTTTTATAACAAAATGGGTGGCGAGAAAAATCAGGAAAAATCAGGGAAAATTATTAAACCAATTGTTCAGTATCGTGAGCTCGTTTGCCAGCCCCCACTCCAACCCCAGAGCTTTTACGCGCCGCTCAAACTCTCGTCTCGCACATTCCAAATGTCTCCTATTTTTATCTTTTTGGCGAAAAATTTTCCACTTTTCGCTTTTCTGGGACGAGGTTGACTTTTCCATGGCCCAAAGGGGCGGTGCACCTTGTGTGGACGTGTCAAAGTGTGTTTAGAGTTGTGTATTTGGACAAAGGCGTTCTCGAAGCTTATTTACGTAAAAAGGGTAAAAAAAGGTAAAAGCAAAAAGTCGCAGGTTATCTGGGAACCTTAATGCGCACCCAATATGGATTTTCGCCCAGATAACAGCTCCTCCCATCTCTGGTGCAAAAAACTTATATATACCGGGCGTCCACCCCTCCAATTTTCCTCTTCTTTCCTCACACAAGTCACTCGCTTCAGTCAACTCCCTCACACACACACAAACACAATGCAGTTCTCTTCCGCCCTCGTCCTTGCCTCCGTCGCCGCTGTTGCCGTCGCTCAGCGAAACGGCACTGCCGCCACCACCGGTGGTGTTGTTGCCGGTAACGGTACCGCCGCTGGCAACTCCACCTCCGGCAACTCTTCCGCCAAGCCCTCCAACCACAACGAGAACGGTGCCTCCTACTCCATTGCCAACGCTGGCATTGTCGGTGCCGCCGTTGCTGGTGCCGTTGCTCTCATCCTCTAAGTCGGTTGATTTTAATCGACAGGATCAGCATCATTAATCATTTATTATTATTAGAAAAGCACCATGCACTAATTTGTAATGTATAGAATTGCAACGAAACGAGCGTATACACGAACGTATACACAAACGTAGCCGTACAACCACTGTATTGTAGCACTTGAGAATGTCTCTGTATTATCTCCTCACCTGTATCATCCACATCTCCTCACAAATACGCGACCCCTGAAAACTGAGACTTGGACTCTGTTTCCGGAGGTATCTTTAGACGTAGACAATTGTCTTAGGAGTGCGACTGTAATGTATGTCTTGTTTCATGTACGGGGGCGATACGAGTACATTATTGGTATGGCCAGAGCGTTGTTCGCTTGTTTGGTTGGAGGCGCCATCTGAATGAATGCCTTCAATCTCCACCGCCTGCCTATTTCTCTATTCGTGTCATTGGTTATTGCTGTCTTCCTTTATGCTTGCTAATTAGTCATTCAAACTTATGCCATACCATGTGACCAAAGAAGTACCGTACCGTACTTTCCTGTAGTCCCATAGTGTAGTTCATGCCTTAGTCTTGCTGGAGTTGCTGTTTTGTCTTGGAGCGCGCATTTTCAGTGGATTTTTCAGTGGATTTTTCAGTGAATTTTTTTTTATTTTTTTTATTTTTCTCTCCTTTTTCTTTTTCCCCGACCACATTCCACTCCCCAATATGGCGTGTTTGGCTTTCTCTAAGCGAGGGTTGATTTGAGTTGGATGGAGAAAGGCGGCAAAAAAAAAAAAAAAAAAAAAAAAAAATCTACAAAATTGCTTGCCAAACCCACATCCGGTTATTTGAGTACACCCGTCTGCTCATGTGCTCTCGTGCCAAAAAATGGAGACGGCTATTTGCGCATTAGCCTGCAGCTCGTACCGTACCGGACTAAACTGTGCGTGGCGTGCACATTTGTTGACATTCTTGCATGTAGATCAGTTTGTTGGCGAATAGAATGTCAGGTGGAAATGACCCGAACCGGGCGGATCTCAGCGGAACAACAATCGACACTGTGCAGCAATCCATACACAAGATGGTAATTGCATAATATTTTCACACTTGTCCCATGATCAAGTTAATTTAACATACAACAAGTAGGAGAGTGGTAGAGGTAGCTACCGTATGAGAACAGAGTGCGTACGATACGATACTACATTACAAACACGTTCTAGTCACGTTACACAAACACTCCATTCCGTCGTCACATGACATGTATAACTGCTGCCTCTATTCTCTTATATGCTCTATTCTCTTGCTACCTATGGTCCTTACAGTGCTGGTGGTCGCATTCCAACAGTGTCTCCAAGGTTATGCTGGTCAAAGTTCGGGGGTAGCTACGAGAACGAGCGGTGTAGACGGACAGAGGGGCCGTCGGACTAAGTCATGTGATGTCCGGGATATTCCCAATTGACCGAAGCGACCTTGGTGAAACGAGTATCGGTTCAGTGGCGTCATACTACAGTAGTATTAGTACGAGTACCACGCCAGCAGTAACAGTACAGTACACTCGTTCCCGTCCTCATTCTCGTACTTGTTCTAGTACCACCAGCTATACACCACCCAGTTGCACTCACTCAACCGTCTGTATGGCACCCTCCAGATCATGTCTCAGTGTATACAGCTGAGATGATCGACTTGGTGATACATTCTTGCTACAGTAGGAGTACCGTACGTGTACAGTAGGAGTACCAGTACTGTTGTATCCTGCAATCATCCCAGCCAGTCTACCGTACAAAACACAAGCGCTGTACCGTGCATGAATCAATAGCCACTTGTACGTGTATAACCGCTTGTACTCGTACTCGTACTATCGCTCTGGCACAACTACCAACCACTCGTTGCACGTGTTTGGCTGCCAACTACGGCTAGATTGCCCCCAGTCTACGTCCCCACCCCGGCTCCCGTGGAGTCGTTACTAGATGTAGACCGGTCTATTCCTGATTGAGCTGGGCCATTGAACTGAACCATTGAGCTGAGCCAACGAGCTGAGCCAAAGAGGGACTATTTCCAGCCCATCCCAAAGAGGATCCAAGTACTGTAAAACTAGAGGGGGTTTGGTTTTTAGAGGGGGTTCGAACCATTTTCAATTTGTACGAGTACAACGTCGATCATATGTTGAGTCAAGAAAAAACAAAAACGGCATACAGTTGGGCGTATTGGGCTCGATTCGAGTGGTTTAAGCGACGAAAATATGAACACAGCCCTTCTATGCGATATCTGAAGTCCCCAGTTTTCTCCCAAATTTATTCCATTTTCTACGATTTTTCCCCTCTCCCCTTCCCAAGCCCACCAAATCATCCTCTGGCGCATGTTTTGATTTTCGAGAATTTCAAGAGTAGAGCTAGCCCACGAATTTACTCTTGGCCATACCACGCGTCTTTTTCCTGTCCGAGGGGGACCAGGTACGTACGGCGATACTCCTACTCGTACGTACTCGTACTCCAACCCGCAGCGTTATCTACTCGTACCACTCTCGCACTAAAGGAAGAGTAATTTTTCGTAATTTCTCGCATTTTTTCGCATTTTCGGTCATTTTTCGCATTTTCGGTCATTTTCGTACGATTCTCGAACTGTGCCTGGTATCGTACAGTATAATTTCTGCCCATGCCACCCGTCAGGCCGTATCAGTATCTCTGCGGCGATAATTAATATTTTCACATTCCGGAATCTGTAACGCCGGAAATGCCAGTTTTTTCTGACACGGGCAGACGACAGCAGATGGAGCTATTTATAGACGCACTAGACCAGATGGATTAATTTGCACTATTATAGCGCCATTATAGTGGATTTTAGTCCGTTTTTTTCGCACCTCTGATAGAGCCCTACAGTAGTAGTACGAGGTAGTGTGACTGGCGCCACCTGATATTAGCCTTTTGACGTGTGAGGGAGGAAGGTGGCTTAGTTGAGAAACGGACGAGTAGTTGGGGGAGCTTAAGTAGAGCCCAAGTAAAAGAAGAGAAAGAAGAAGGTGTCCTCAACTTGGCGAGTAGACATTGAGGCGAGTTGAAAATTGGACCACTGCACAACCACGCCTTTTCAACCCGTTTCGCCTCCTCACTTTTCCCCCACCTCCTCTCCTCCTCTTTTTACACCCCACCTCTCCATTTTACACCTCCTCCTAATGCCACCATACCGTACCGGTACCCTCAAAAACATATACCGTAACGTAACCGTACAACTGAAACACTCATCAGAATACGACACCAAGACGGTATTTATCCACAGGTAATATTTCACCTGCCTCTCTCCCCTCCTCTCCTCTACACAGCCTCTGTGCGGTCTGGCTCACGTGACCAAACCCAAACGTCGTCTCCACACTATCACCACTTTGCCCACCCACACAAGTCTCCGTCCACTGTTGTCTCCATCCGCACCTTGCCATGGGAGTCGTACCGTCCAAACCCGACGACCCCGTCGCAGGCGCCACGTACATGGATCCGGCCTTTTGTGTCGACCGAATTTCCGTCATGAGCACCTCTTCGTCTTCGGCCAAAGCCATAGCCGCCAACAATTGCGTTTCCCAGGCGTCTGTGCGCAATTCGGGAGTCCTGGCGATATCGCAGCAGCCCAACGAGCACGTGGATGTGCTTACCCACCTCGTCACTCCGCTGTGTCAGGTGTTGCTGGCTGGGGACCACACCCGACATGTCTTGACCACCCAGAACGACTTTGTACAGGATCCAGACGACCCCGCACGGTTTCTGGTGCGTGTGCCGCTGCCCGAGGACGCCACCTGTCTGGCCCAGTTTGGAATCCAACTATCAGACGCCATTTCAGGAGGAGCGCTCATCACCGGATCGTCGCCTAAAGAACTACACAATTTCATCACCAACGAATTCTTCCACGACCCCAATATCCATACGAGATCCAATGTCGCCTTTCTGGGCGACTTTGCAATCGGCAGACTCGAATTCGTATGGGAACTGTCTCATAATCTAGGGAGTGGACCTCTCTACTGTTGCTTTGTGGAGTACGATAAGCGCCAGGATGCGCTCAGAACTCTGGCACAGTTCAAGTTTGTCGCAGATTCACAACAGCCGCAAACAGCCACTCCCTCCCCCAACACAATCATCACATCTCCGCATTCCACAGACCTATCTGTGTCTCCTGGATCGTCTACCTCCCCGCTGAGGTCCCCCAAGGGCTCCCTCGCCTTCGATGCACAGTCGCCCCTCAAACTCGCAGAGCCCATGTCCCTAACCCAGGCACTGTCCCAAACAGACTCCGTCAAGGGTCTCGGCCAGAGCGTGGATTCGCTCCTGGAACGATCTCTGTCCCCCGGCGACGTGCCCGTGCAAAACGGAGACGACGGCCCCGTGTTCCGAGCAACGGTACAGTCGCTGGAAAAAAAGACTAGGTCGCTCAAAGCACTCGTCAAACGGCTGTACAAGCAGGCAGTGGTGGTTTCCGAACGCCAGGCCGAGCTAGCGGCAGAGTACTCGCTCTATCTGGACTACATGAAGGACATTGACGGGATCCAGGTGGCTGCCGGGGCTACCTGTGAGCAGTGGCTGCAGGTGTGCGCATGGCTCAACTCGTCCAACGTGGATCTTCAAACGCTGGTTCTGACGCCGCTGAAAAAGTTTTACGAAAACGAAATCAAAATGTTTGAGGGCCACAAGAAGGAGTTTGACGACGAGTCACGTGAGTACTACTCGTGGCTCAGTCGTTACCTCGGCCAAAAGAGCCCCCCCAAGGCTTCCAAGTCGGACTCAAAGTACCAGGATAAACGAAAGTCGTTTGAACTCAAGCGGTTTGATTATTTCACCTACTTGACCGACCTGCATGGAGGCCGTAAGCTGCAGGCCTTGACTCTGAGTATTGCTCAGAACGAAGAAAAGCAGCTGGCACGATTTCAGACTCTGTCGCAGGGTATTCAGGCGTCGAGACCCAAGATTGATCGGCTGATTGATCACGTGAAACAGTCGTCTAAGGACTGGGCAAGGAGTAGAACCGATGTGGAGATTCGAAGAAGACAGCTCGAGAGAAGTATTGAAGCTGGAGAGTCGACTTTGGGAGGAGTAGGGGGCAGTGGGGGAGGAGGGCCAGGAGTAGCTTCTGGAGGACCACCACCATCGCTAACGTCTCCTATTGCCATTCCTGCTCCTTCAGGACCAGGAGCTCCTACTCGGTCTCGATCCCAGGGAGCTAACCGAGCTATCCCCCGTCTCAACACCTCGTTGGGCGGTGGAATTGGAGGAGCTCGTTCCGCTGTTCCTTCTCTTCCTGCCCTCCCCTCTCTGGCTCCTTCCTCTTCTTCCAACGGCTCTTCGGCTGCTCAAAACATCAAGTCGCTCATCATCGACTCTCCCCCGAAACCGTCCAAACGGCATTCGTACATTGAAGAAGTGAACGACACGCTCAATTTGCAGCATATGAGCTTCGAGGAGCTGTCTCCTGACTCTGCGGAGCACAAGGAAGGTCTCCTTTGGTCCATGGACCCGTCGACCAAAAACATCAACAAAAAAACGGTCGGCTGGCACAAGTACTGGGTGGTTCTAGCAGGAGGAAAGCTGTCAGAGTACAGCAACTGGAAACAAGGGTTGGAGGCCAACCGGGTGCCGATCGACCTGAAAATGGCCCTCTGTCGAGAAGCCCGAAACTCGGACCGACGATTTTGCTTTGAAATCGTCACCCCGCAAACCAAGCGGGTCTACCAGGCCACGTCCGAAGACGATTTGGCCACGTGGGTGAGCGCCATCAACGGCGCCATCAGCACGTCGCTCGAGAATGTGAGTTCTCCGCCTCGTGAGTCTTCTGCTCACTTGGCCCAACGTGAGCTTTCCCGCTCGCCTCTCAAGGACCCTGCCAGTAATAACGGGGTTCATTTGAGACGTGTGGTGAGCTCCACCGCTGGTACCACCATTCCGGGAGGTGCCACTACTGGTACTACAACACAACCGCCCCCACAGATGGCCCCCATGGCGCCAGACGTGTACAAACTGGCAGTATCGATTGACGCGTCCAACAGCGCGTGTGCAGACTGTGGGTCCACACAGGGAGTCACGTGGATTTCGCTGAATCTCCTCGTGATCATCTGCACGCAGTGTTCGGCAGTGCATCGGTCTCTGGGCTCTCACGTGACCAAGGTGAGATCGTTGACGCTGGATACGCGCGATTTCACGCCCGCCGTGGTCGATGCGATGCGCCAGGTGTGCAACCGCACGCTCAATGACATTTACGAAGCCCGGCTCAGCGACAAGTCCACGCTGGTGAAAAACCGCGAGCATTTCATCCAAAACAAGTACGTTTCGAGAAAGTACGCGGTGGTGGGAGTGAACGGTAACCAGGCGTTGATTGATGGAATCGTGGCTCATAACGTGCTGGATGTGCAGAGAGCAATCTTTGCCGGCGCAGATATCAACTTGCCGGTGAATGATGGGCTGTTGATTTACAGTCTAAGGGCGAACTCCGTGCACTTTGCCATTCCCGAGCTGTTGTTGCTGTGGGGAACAAAGGTGCCGTCGATTGAGTTGAGTGGCAAGGTCAGTTTGACAGAGGAGGCCAAGCGGTATTTATTGCAAAAGGTGGAGAGGGCGAATGAGTGAGCGCACACGTACGTTCGCGTTTGACAGCGTTTGGGAGTGTGCGTAATGCTCACCCGTTTGTGGCCACTTGAGCGTTCGAGAGCGAGTGTTCTGGGTGGCATGAACCATCGCCCATCGTTCTCATTGGTAGGAGCTATTTAATATGAACAAAGCATGAATGAATTAGGCTGTGTTGTTTGTATCATTGAATGATGAGTTTGTAGCATTGAATTATGAGTTTGTATCATTCACTCCGTTCAGCTACAAGTCAACTTTTAGAACAATTTTGTATGAACTCATGGTGATATGATTATATTACTATATCCGCTGGATCAAGACGGTCATTTTGGTGCTGTTTATATATCTGTAGCTACTCTGGTTGTGTTTTTGGAATGACTTGTCGTATGGACGATATACAATGTATTGGGCTGTCGGGCGTAAACCGCTCCGAATTCCACAAATCTGAGTACGTATCAAAAAAACTACACATTTATTCATCTACTATCAAACGCTCGTTCTTATCCTTCTTTCCGTCACTTCTTTCACTTGCTTGCTTTTTAAAAAAGTGCCATGTACTCGGGATTCTCCTACGTTGCGACTTCTAGAGAGTGATACAAAATTACTATTCAGAGCGACAGAACAGCTCAAAGTGTAGTTATACATGATATGTGAACGCCGCTGAATCCAAATATGTGGTAATATCTACCTCGGGTAGTACAAACCTATCGAGTTCTGCGACCACGGCTAAACACTCTGGTTTATCCTCTTTTACGACGTTCGTCGTACCAGTACATACTGTACGACTCTACAGATACTTGTTGGGTTTACTTTTCGGCGAAACAAGTAGGTATCTCTGTTTTTTGAGCCATTCTGGTTCGTATTGTGGATAAACATCCACCCCTTTTAGTACTAAAATCGCGAGATAAGTGCCTGCCTCCTGTAGTTCTCAATCATCATCCTCTTTTACGACGTCAGAAGACACGTACAAATATTGTGCTCCTAAACACGTATTTCGTAACCGCATATACCAGAATGATCCCCGCGCTCACGCGATTCCGATCATCCACTAATATCCACCCCCTGTAGTACTAAAATCTCGACTTTTCTGCCATTCAATTTTCTGCCCGGGTTCCTCGGTTTTCCGGAACCTCATCTACAGACTTTATATAGACAAGACATCATGTGCACTCTGCTGCCGCCTGGGATCCCCCATATCCCTCGGGAATCTGGTCACGTGACCCTGGCTCTTTTCCAGCACGTCTGACGCGTTTCTCACATGCAAACATTATTTTCGTGACGCTATGAGAGTCCTATTTAGGAGGTGTAATTGGCATGCATGTTGAGTGGAGAAGAGGACCATCAAGGTCAGTCAGATTTTGACGGAAACGACACAAAAACCAAACAGGCACAGAAACAAGCAACAGAAAACACAACGAGACACAAAAAACACACACATACCATATAAAAATACCGCGTAATCAATATTCATCTTTCCTTATCTCATGCACTCTTTTCGTATCCAACCTTATCTAATAATGTTTATTTTTAGCCGTCTCCACTCTTACTCATATAACAACGTTTCTCAACATCTGCATTATCTACAACACTAGCTTGGACTTTTGCTACACATGTCCAAACAGTCGTCCAGTGCTACGTTTTCCACCGCTCTACAAACCATCTCCATGTCTCCTCCTCTTCGAAAGCCCCGATCTCGGTTCCCTCTTTTTGACAGTGTACAAAGAGCATCTTCGTCGTATTCGTCCAAGAACAGCATGGCAAACGCCGGTCAGTCACCCATTACGTGCGACACAGAAACAGACACTCAGGACGACCTGTCAAAGTGCCACAGCCCCGAAGAAGTGGTTGCTCTGGAAGTTGTGCTGGGCAAAGGCTCGTTTGGAAAGGTGTACAAAGGCAGGATTCGCAAAACCGGCCAGGTATGTGCTGTCAAACAGGTGAATCTAGAGGAAGAAGACGACATTGACGAGATTGCGCTGGAAGTCAACTTCCTGTCGTCCCTCAGATGCGCCTACATCACTGAGTACTTTGGCTCCGTCGTGGACAATAGAGACTACACTTTATGGATCCTCATGGAATACTGCGGAGGCGGCTCGTGCGCAGACCTCATCAAAAGCCAGCCGTTTCGAGAAGACCACATTGCCGTCGTCATGAGAGACACGCTCAGAGGTCTGGAGTACCTACATCGCCAGCGCAAGATCCACAGAGATATCAAGGCGGCCAATATCTTGCTGACAACCGAGGGAGACGTCAAACTGGCCGACTTCGGCGTCTCGGGCCAGATGGGGCTGTCCATAAAAAAAATGAAGTCGTTTGTGGGCACGCCCTACTGGATGGCTCCAGAGGTGATTGCCAAGAGCGGCTACGACTACAAGGCGGATATTTGGTCGCTTGGAATCACTGCCCTCGAGCTCGCAGATGGATCACCTCCTCTTTCGGGTCTCTCTCCCATGAAGGCTCTAGCTGTCATCCCAGACAGAGAGTGTCCTAGTTTGCCCTCAGGGCACCATTTTTCCGAGCTCTTTCGCGAGTTCATCGATGTATGCATGAGCAAGGACCCCAACAGCCGCCCCACGGCGTCGCAGCTGTTGACGCTCAAGTTTGTGCGAACTACCAAACGGCCTTCGATTTTGGTGCCGCTCATCCAGCAGCACCACAAGTTTGTACGGAAACAGAAACCCGCCCAAAAACGCGTGCTGCACGCTCCGCCGTTCCAAGACGAGCATACTGCGTGGGATTTCAGCGACACGGCATCTCCCAGCCCACTGGTGTCCGCCGTGTCTGCATCCACGTTTACAACAGCGTATACGGACGCCGAGGCTCATGTAGATGAGCATGGAGAGCCCTGGGGGCTCAGAGAGGTGACGATGGATGCCAAGGAGGTGGCGATGGTCCCGGGAACGCCGGAAAAGGAGCGACCACCCGGATACGCACCTTCTCACATGTCTCGAGGTCCGGGGGTTTCTCGGATCGAGATCCGGCCTGATTCCAGCCAGTCCACGGCGCTCAATCGAGACCTGGAGCAGTTTCGGGGCGTGTACGGACCATCCCCCGTGTCTACAGTGCTGCAGACGTCACAGCACTACAAGTATTCACCGTCAGTGTTCACCCCGAAGCCGTCTCCTCAGCGGTCGTCGTCTCTTTTTCCAGACCAGTTTCGCGCCCAGCTTCTGTCGCATCTCATGTCCATTGAGCAGGAGTATCCAGGGACCTCGGAGGAGCTTCTTGCGCAGGTCTGTAGCTCCTCTCCTTCTCGAGGCCCCTTTTCTGCTCTGTCTCCTCCGATTTCAGGCGGCTCTTCTCCTGGAAGAGCAGGAGTAAATGCATGCAACCGTCCGTATGGGGCGTTTCATCAGTCAGGGCTCATTTCTTCGCTACAAGCTACCCCTCGGTCTCCACTTGCGGGTTTCAGCTCTTCGTCCCCCTATCCCGTCCCCTCTAGTCCTCTCAAGAGGACCCACAGTGCGTATCTCAAGTCGCATATGGGTTCGCCACACGACCGCAAGGAGTACAAGGAGTACAAGGAGGGTTATTATCCGGTGACTCCTCCTCCCGGTCCCCGATGCCAGCCCAGTCGAGTTGATGTGACGAAGTGGAGGGGCGATTGACCTTTAATACCTACGATACCGGTGCTCGTATCGGCACGACCTGCTTGATACCGTGTGACCATGCTACGATACCCATCCCGATATCCTGCTAACGATATAGTATCCTGCTAACGATACCCCATCCCGATACCCCATCCCGATACCCCATCCCGATACCCTATCCCGATACCCTGTTCGATACCGCCGGTCTAGACTGTACCCTGACCCTTGGCAGCGTTTTAGCTTGTTTGTTAATTACCTGGAACCTGGTAGCGTGAGTTATGATAACACGTTGTGTGACGCGTCGTTAGACTGGCGTAGAGTTTGACGTGTTTCAGTTTAGCGTGGATGATAGACGTGCGTGATTGAGCGAAGGTGAGCTAGCGTGGGCGTCGGTCACAAGATGGTTTCGGAAAAGCTCCGAGGAGTAGCGAGAAGGTGAAATAGGGGAGAAAGGTAAAATAGGAGGGTGGAATAGGGGAGGAGAAGGGGTGAAGTGGGATAGGCGGGTGGAATAGGGGAGGAAAAAAGGGGAGACAGAAGGATGTAAAATACACGTGTACGATATATAATGAATTCTGTAGTGTAATGGAGTATACTGGAGGGCACCTGTAGTTGGTGGTCGTTGGAGGTGTCACATAATCGTACAAGTACAGTACGTCCGGTAGCCGTTTCTGCGATGAGATGAGATGAACAAGGAAGGCGGACACAGAAGTTGAAACAGAGACAGGAACAGGAAGGAATGCCAGGAACAGGAAGGAATGTCAGGAACAGGAAGGATGGAGGGAAAGGGTTGGATATGGACAAGCAGAAAAAGTAACGTCGACTAGAAGACAAGAAACGACAACAAGGGTTTGTCGACGCGTGCCAAGGCCGCACTAAGCGATTGTCAACGTCTCAGCTTCAGCGTCTAAACTCAGTCCAGTGCTTGCAAACAAGGGTCCCGTCATGGGCGTGGACAGGCGTCGGAGATGCTCCATGTGCATGCCAAGAGAGTGAGAGCAGAGGTGGGATACATGAATCGGCTGCGAGGAATAAGGGAGTACGAGTATGGGGGAGGAGGAGGAGGAGAGGAGGAGATGGGGATAGTTGGAGGAGACATACAGGGTGTTTACTCACACTGGTACAGTACTGTAGTTGCCTGATGTTTGCTTATTTCCCACCCTTGATCACCAGTGGATCTGCAGGGGTACAAGCTCCTGCACAAGTACATATTGGAGGTATCGTGTAGAGGAAAGGGGCAGTGAAGGGATATATTTTTATGTTTTGGGTGTTTGATTTGGGTGTTTGATTTGGGTGTTTTGAATGTGATGAGGGAGGAGTTTAAACCGAGGAGACAAGGAGTAAGGGGGGAGTACCAGCACTGGTACAAGACGGAAAGTAAGACAATAATAAATAAACAATATTGTAGAAAAAACAGACACGCGGGGGGGGGGGGGGGGTTGTTGGTGGAGATGAACAGTTTGTTTTTTCTCTTTTAATTTGTGTTTCTCTTTTAGTTTATGTTTCTCTTTTGGTTTGTGTTTCTCTATTAATTTGTGCCTCTCGATTAATTTATTTTTCCCTTTTTTAATTTTTAATTGATTTTATTGTACAGTAATATTTCACCGTGGCTCAAAGTTCAATGCAGGGGTTGGGGAAACTTGAACAACGCGTTGTTTCGCGGTGAGGGGAGAAGAACGGAGAAAAAGAGAAGAGAGGAAAAAAAAGGAGGTTTCAAAAAGAGTACAGTATCGCACTTGTACTCGTGCTCCCACTGGCACGATGGAATTGCATGAATTGTGTGGGTGAGATGAGGTGGTGGTGCGAGGGGTGGTGTTTCGCCAACTTCGGTCTACTCGTTCTCAAACTGGTAATTGACCTCCTTGCTGATCCCAACACGGCCCGACGGAATGTTGTTGTTATGGCTGCCTGGAAATATTAAATGGTGGACATGTCTCGGAGAGTTGGGTGTGGCAAGTAGCGGGTACGATACCGGTACGTAGTGAGAGTGAAAAAGTGCTTGACGGGGAGAACAATACGGTAGTAGACGGTGGATAACTGACCATTCGGTGGATGGTTGATAGAGTGCTCGACAACTAGAGACGGATCATTCGCTCATGGTTCGTGGCTCATGGTTCGTGGTTCATGGCTCACCAGTCACGGCTCACGGTTCACCACTCAATGTCCTGCACGTGACCTCCCCAAACGTTTCCGTCTTTCATCTGTCGGCCCTTTTCCTTGTCTCTCCGGTCTGTTGTTTGGTCTCCTTTTTCATCCATGCTCGTCTTGTTTAGTCTTAGGCTCCGCACACATGGTTTCATTCCAGATAAGGTTGGAGGCGTGTGACTTTACGGGTAATTTACGAGGCATTGAGCGGTGGGAAATAGACCATGGGAGTTATGGCGGAGGAGGTTGGCGAGTAGAGTAGAAAGATTGCTGAGGTACAGA